>JAAZTK010002001.1:0-12295 GCA_036507255.1 Megalothorax incertus
TGTGTCGCTCGAAGAGAGCAGACCGCCGGACAATTTCTTACAAAAATATAATTTTGATTGACACCAAAGGGTGGCTTTCCAAGTCAAAGTTATACCATCACCTCCCTCCCAAAACCAACTCTAATATATCCAATCAAAAATCATCAAATACCTGATTTCTGGCCACTAATTGATCACAAATTAAAACTTCAAAATTCTTAAAAATTCAAAACACGTGTGGAATGGAGATTCGCAACCGGCTCCCCAACCCCCTCATTCAACCCTTGCCTCAACCTCTGCCTCATCTCACCCCAAATTCACAACCAAAATCCAATATTTAAAATTCCGTCAACGAAGGTCAAGAGGATTCGTTTCAAAAAGGAGACGATGGCTCTTGAGGAATCCTGTGTCAACTTATGACTTCCCCCGCCTATTCTACACCAATGCCACCTCAATTGGCAACAAAACTGATGAGTTCGAGGCCGTTCTAGCTCACCAAAATATCCAAATTGCAGCCCTAACTGAAACGTGGAATTCTCCAAGTAAAAATTTAATAATTAACAATTTTAATGTCTTTGAAAAGTCTCGTAGCTCAAAAAGAGGAGGAGGCGTATCTATTCACGTGAGTGTTGACACCCCTAGCTATAAATTAAACATAAATACCCCTAATGAGATTGAAGCTATTTGGTGTTTAATCCGGCCTAAAAAACTCCCCAAAACTTGTACAATAATTGCAGTCTGCTGCATTTATATTCCTCCTAAACAATCAATTAATTCAAAATTCATCTCTAAATTAAATAGCTATTTTATAAATTGTGTAGATTTTTTAAATTCTAAATACTCACATCCAGGTATTATTATTTTAGGAGATTTTAACCAATCCAAAAATTTGTCTTTTGTTCAAAAATGTAGTTTAAAACAGATTGTAGATTTTAATACACATTTTCCTTTAAATTCTAATCCCTCTAAATTAGATAAAATTTATACAAACCTTCAAAATTACTACCTACCACCAATTAAAAATCCTCCACTAGGTAAATCCCATCACATCTCCATCCTTTTCCTACCTATTCCTTTCTATCATAGTCATAAATTAAAGAAATTGTCAATCAGGCCATTTAACTTACTAGGTAAACAATAATTCCAAGATTACTTACGATTAGAAACTTGGGAGGAAATAATCAGTAGTACAGATATAGATCACAAACTAGAAACGTTTTATGATAAGATTAACACATATTATGAGAATTCTTTTCCTTCAAAAATTATTAAAATTACAAATAATCCTCCCTGGTATAATAATAATATTAAAAATTTGATTATAACTAGAAACAAATTGTACAAGTCTAATGATCCGAAATTCAAATTGTATAAATATAAGATTAGGAATGAAATACATAGGGCTAAAATAGAATATCGTCATAAATCCTTTGAATCTTTCGATGCTAGTCTAAAAAATAAGTCACTCTATACATTAATTGGTAAAATATGTAAAAATCAAAATAGTCAAGATACTATAAAAATTATCAGTAGTACAATAGATAATACTCGTACAGTCACACAATCAGAAACTACTATATATACGGATACATTGAATATTGTAAATAATCACTTTGCTAAAATTGCACAAACATGCAATTCTTTTCCACCCCCTAAAATTGATCTAACTAATGTAGAGCCAATACATATATCCGATATTGATATGTACAAATTACTATCTAAATTAAATCCCCATAAGTCTAATACCCCCAATTGCATTCCCCTCAAAGTTTTAAAAGAGTTTGCAATTGAACTCTGTTATATCGTAGCACATATTATTAATTATAGTTTTTTAAATGTAGAAATTCCCCAAAAATGGAAGCAATGTTTCATTACCCCCCTAATCAAAACACCTGAATTTAAAACTCTAGATAATTTAAGACCAATAGCTATTACAGATCCCCTAGCCAAAATTGCCGAAGGAATAATTCTAAGAAATATTACTAATATAATATCCCCCTTACTTAACATTAACCAATTTGGTGGACTCAAGTCATCTTCAACTACACACCTACTCACTAGTCTATATCAACATTTATTATCTAATCTAGATCAATCCGTATATATAGCACTACTACACATATTCGATTTCACAAAAGCCTTTGACGTAGTAGACCATAAAATTATTTATGAATCCCTTTGTAAATTTAATATTAATCCATATATAATAATCTGGATATGTAACTTCTTATTTGAACGAAAACAGAGCGTTAGATTTAACAATATTGTAAGTGAATTTATAACAATAACATCAGGAATAGGCCAAGGTACGAAATTAGGAAGTTTTCTATTCATTCTAATAATTAATAATGTTTTAAATGAGTTTAAAAACCTGAATTGTACCAAAAACTCTAAAATTCGATCCTTCATAGATGATACATCTATTGTAGAAATAGTAAAACGCAATCAAACTCCCCAATCTCAATCCATTATCAATGAATTTTCTAAAATTGTAACAAAAAATTCCCTTATTATTAACCCTGCAAAAAGTGTAACCCTTTTATTTGATTTCTCTAAAAATCCTTCTCCTATAACCCCATATACCATTAATGATATTCCTATACCTATTACTGATACTGTAAAATTATTAGGATTTAACATAAACAATAAATTTAATCTAGATATACACCTAGAATACTCTATTAAAAAAGCTACCAATAAGATTTTTATCCTTAAAAAATTACGTACATACGGACTCACCCAATCCGAGATGATCAAAATCTACACTACCTACCTGCGGCCCATTGTGGAGTATGCCTCACCCCTTTGGTCATCATCCCTCAACAAAACTCAATTAAAATCCCTCATATCTTTTGAAAAGAGATGCCTTAGCATAATATATAAAAAGAAAGTAGGAACCGCATTATATAATTCGATAACCAAAAAGTATAATATTTCTCCAATATCCTCAAGATTAGATAAAGTAGCATTTGATTTTGGTATGAAACTATTTAAAAATTCCAAATTCTCCGATATTACCCCCAAACTTAATAATAACAGGCATTATGTAACACGCAAAACCACCACAAACATTTGTATCCCCCCTTTCTGTAAGACAAATAGATATAAGAAATCCTTTGTACCTAATTTTACGTATAATCTTAATTTAGAAACTAAGAAAAATAGTTCTATTCTTGATAAAATCCTAGCTTATAAGCATTAAGTTATTTCAAATTCTAATATAGCAATACGCCATATGTAATTGTTTAGAAATTTGTGACTTGGGAAAAATGCAACAAATAAATAATAATAATAATAATAGAATTTTGAAATCGTTTTAGCGCGCGCTTAAAACGTTTTGCTAAACTCTACCCATCTTGAATTTGAGAGCTCAAATCGAGACAAGCTTCGGCTGGGAAAGGACGTGCATTTTCTCTCTCCAGATTGTGACATATCGTGACGGTTGACCTGACCTTGTCATCCAGTTTCTCCACAGAGGTAAGACACGAGGAGGACCTTGAACTCTAGGGGGTAGTCTTGCTTGAAAAAACCGCATTTTAAAGGGATATTTGTTATTTTGCAGACTGCCACGCCGTTTCAGAGACGCCTAGAATTCTTCGAATTTTGCAGTGTTCAATCACCCCCGATTTTTAGTAAGTTTTTAATTAATTTGTTTTACAAACCCAGCAGTACACTCTCCTAATTAATTGGAGGATACTAAGGTCGATATTTTTTGGTGGTGGGGGTTCAGATTGATGGTCAAAGCCCCGAGCCGTGGATGACTTTACATTTTTTTTAAATTTAATTATTTTAAATCTACCTAATTAGCAATACTTTCTCTAAGATTCTAGAGACCGGAAGTAGACTAATTAATTGTTAATTAGGTGGCTCTCGTTGTGCCTTTTTGATGATATGTCATTCTTTAATCTTCCACCTTATTTAAATTGCCATTTTTTGCCAGACCATGAGTGACGACGAATGGGCTGATGAACCCGCTCCTGCTGCTCCAGCTAATGATGGCGGATATCGAGGCCGAGGTGGAGGAGGAGGATATGGGGGTGGTGGTGGAGGCGGAAAAGGGTGTTTTAAATGTGGCCAGGAAGGCCGTAAGTTTTATTTTCAATTTTTTAATTTCACATTGTACATTTTTATTTTTAATTGTATGATTTTTCATTTTTGTGTATAGACATGTCAAGGGACTGCCCACAAGGAGGTGGTGGTGGTGGTGGAGGAGGAAAAGGCTGCTTTAAATGCGGCGAAGAAGGCCGTAAGTGAATTTTAAATTAAAAGCATTTTAAATTAATTAAACTGATTTTAATTGTGCAATTACTTGCTCACCTTTTACAGATATGTCGAGGGACTGCCCAAAAGGAGGAGGGGGTGGCGGCGGCGGTGGGAGTATGTTTCTAATTTTTCTAATTTAAAAAAAAAACTATGAAAATCTATCCAATTATTTAATTAATTAATTTCTGTATCGTTTTAGCGTGCTTCAACTGCCAACAAACTGGCCGTAAGTTACCCAAATTTAAAAAAAACCACCCTCTTTTTCTTGATGGTTGTTTTAATTAATAATTTTAAATCTTCCGTAGACATGTCCCGTGATTGTACGAATGAAAAGGTCGAACGGCCAAGACGTGAGGGTGGCGGCGGAGGAGGTGGCGGTGGCGGAAGTATGTTTTTTGATTTTCAAGCTTCCAAATTAACTAATTAATTAATTTCTGAATTGTTTAAGCGTGCTATAATTGCCAGCAAACTGGCCGTAAGTCCCTTTTAATAAGTAACCTAAATTGAAACCTAATAGGAAATGACAATTTTAATCTCTAGACATGAGCCGAGACTGCCCTAATGAAAAGGTAGAGCGATCACGCCGGCCTGATGGCGAATCTGGGGGTGGTGGTGGCGGAAAATGCTACAAATGCAACGAAGAAGGACGTAAGGCACATACTAATTAAAATAAAATGTTCAAATTGTCCAAAATTACAAAGTTTAACATAATTTTTTAGACATGTCCCGAGACTGTCCACAAGGAGGCGGCGGTAGTGGCGGAGGAGGTGGTAGTGGTGGTAACGTTTGCTACAATTGTCAAGAGACTGGCCGTAAGTCATCCTATTAATAAAACAATTAAATTCGGCTGAGAATTAAATATAAATTTGGATTTTGGAACAGACATGTCAAGAGATTGTACCAATGAACGAAAGGTGCGTCCTCCACGGCCTACGGAGAATGGTGCTGAAGGGGGTGGTGATGAAAAGCCCAGGGAGCAGTACTGTCCCGCTGAGCCTACGATGCAGGGTCTTATTGATGAGCGGAAAGAGAATTGGAAGGGGACTGGGATCAATTTCTCAAAATATAAAAAGATTGCCGTCAAGGTCAGTCTATTAATTAAATTATATTTATAACTCATTAGTCAATTTAATTGTTAAATTAATATTGGTACAATTAGGTGACTGGAGAGAATCCTCCTCCCCACGTGGAAAAGTTTGAAAGCATGGGTCTCCGGCCACTCGTCCTTGAGAACGTAAACAACATTGCTGGGTACACTGAACCCACGCCGATTCAAAAGTATGCCATTCCAATCATTCTTAATGGCCGTGATTTGATGGTAAGAATCTATAATCCTTCAAATACAAATTAATTAATTAATTAATTAATTAATGGAGCTTGTAATAATTTTTTAAATACAATTTTTTATAATTTTTAAAAGGCTTGTGCTCAAACGGGGTCCGGGAAAACTGGTGCTTACCTTCTTCCGATCATTACCCACCTTTTGGACAAACAAAATATTCTTCCGGATGTGTCTATGAACCCTGCTCAACCTTTTGTACTCATTCTTGCACCTACCCGAGAATTGGCTATCCAAATTCACAAGGAAGGAAATATTTACGCAAATGGATCCATCATTAAGGTCAAAGTTGTGTATGGAGGAACGCAAACTGGACACGCGAAACGTTCTATCGGAGTAATTTTTCATTAAATCAATTTACAATGCTTATAAAATACACTTACGTTCAATTTAAAATTCAATTACCTTCTAAACTCGATTTTTTTGCAATTTCAGAGTGGCTGTCATATTCTTGTGGCTACTCCAGGTACGATTTTACTCTATTTACCATTGATTAGCGCAGATTTAATTAATTAAATCCTTTAATATGTGAATTTCAGGGCGGCTCAAGCAATTCATCAGCGAGAATGTGATTTCCCTTGAAAAGTTGATGTTTTTCGTGTTGGATGAAGCGGATCGTATGCTGGACATGGGATTCAAGGGGGATATTGAAGAGATTTTTAAGACGGTGCCCAAAGGAGAGGTAAGCAATGCATTTTTAAATAAAAGTAACCTTAAAACTTGTGTGTATTTTGAATTTTCATTCTTAAGGTCAAATCATCGCTTTTCTCTGCCACGTTCCCTGAAGATATTCAAGCAATGGCAGCCTCATTTCTCAAAAACTATCTATTTGTGACGGTGGGGACTGTTGGCGGAGCTTGCTCAGATGTGGCTCAGAGTTTTCTTCAAGTCCCACGTTCAGAGAAGCGTGATGCAGTCCTTGGGATCCTTAAGGAAGTGGATTTTACAAAGGAAAAAGTCCTTATTTTTGTTGGGACGAAGAAAGGGACTGACTTTCTTGCGGCTGCACTCTCACGTGTAGACATTTCTGCAACTTCCATTCATGGGGATCGACTCCAATCTCAACGTGAGACGGCCCTACGAGAGTTTACAAGTGGACGCCATAAGATCCTTGTAGCTACAGCTGTGGCTGCACGTGGACTTGGTAAATCATACCCTTAACTACTTAAAACATATTTAAATGACATGTCCACGTACACAGATATCCCACAAGTGACGCTCGTCATTAACTATGATCTACCAACCGAGATTGATGAATATGTACATCGGATTGGACGGACTGGACGTGTAGGACATATTGGGCGTGCTGTATCACTATTTGATCCCGAGAGTCCGAATGATCCTCAGCTCGCGGCTAAATTGATTGGGATCCTTAAGGATGCGGGGCAGGAAGTACCACCATTTCTGGGGAATTTCGCTGGGGGAGGTGGATTTGCTGGATTTGCATCAAGCGACATTCGAAAGGTAAAAAAATCGCAATTTAATATTTTTAAAGTTGAAGTACAATTCAAATGAGATTTATCCTTTTGGGGATAGGGATCCGCTAATGTCGAGGCTGCTGGTGGGGATGACGAATGGGATTGAGGTCGTTAGAGAGGAGAGAAAGACTGGATGGAGAGTGGAAGTCAGAAGACTGAAGTCACGTACTTTTTTTTCTAAAATTGATTTAATTTACATTTAAAAATATTAATTTACTCATTTAAAAAAATACCTACTTGTATTTGTCCAAATCTATTCTGTATATCAGATCGTACTTAACATTTAAATAGCTTTGAATTTGAAAGGTGTGAAAAAAGTTAGGATTTTTCTAATTTAAAAAAAAAACATTTATATTTTGACTGGGAAAAAGAAGTGTCAAGTTTTGAAAAGTGTATCCTTTATACTATAGTAGTAGATAGACTAGACCTATTGTAGTATTACAATACTTGTCATTTAGTTTATTAGATTAAATTGGTTGAATTTGAATGGATGGGCGTAAGATCCCAGTCCGGAATTTGTAATCCTACTACGGCTATTATAGCCAAAAGTTTATTCGTAAAATGAGGAGTTGGTTGAGGCTTGGAAAAAATATCTTTAAAATGCTCCGTATATTGTTTTATCAAATGTATACGACTGAAATTCTTTAATTATTGTTAACCCTTAAGGCTGTCTGACTCTGATATTTATTATTATTTTGAATAAAAAAACGAGTGTAAAAAAAAATTTAAACTTTCAAAAATTGGAATGTATTTATTTATAAACGTCATTCTAATTAATTAATTTTAGGGTTTATAATTTACAATTTTACATTTAAGATTAATTAAATACATTAGTATATATACGAAACTTAACAAAATGATAGATTATCAAAAGTACATTCACAGTAAAACAGATCTTATTAATTTTAGTCTATTTTTGCTCAGAGATTCTCATTTTTTCTTTTTCATATCAAAAACATATACCTAACTATTGTAGTACTGCTAGGGATAAATGCAATAGAAAAACGTGTGTTTCACAGTACAAATCTTGGCTATTTTTCTTTAAATATAAATTATTAATTAGCGTTAGGTTTCATCTCTCTCTTGAGCGTACCGCAATTTATATATTAACTTTAGTAGTATTTTATCATTATCAAAATCAGATCTATCCGTATTCCGTATTCGTATTAGATTTATTAGAGTATAAATAGTATGTAATTTAATAGGATATTCTACTAGTATTAATATAATTAAATGTAAAAAAGTAATACCAAGAGTTCAACTGAATGAGATCAATTGGAAGATGGATTTGAACAACCTTTGAATTAAGCATTTTATACCCAACTAAAGTATTGAGTAAATAAATAAATAGTCACGGGTGTACTTTAAATAAATGAGCTGTAAATGCTTTCACTTTTTAAAGCATTTTTTGTAAAAATAAATAATTGTATAGGTTTAAAAATAAGATAGCATATTGCATTTGTAAAAAATAGTATTTTAAAAATACCTAAAGTCACCCCATTTGAATTCATTTAAAAGGCTAGTTAAGTACACAGTCCCACTTGAGAATTTAATAAAAATTAAAGCTTCCCTTTCCAACTTTAATAAATCTACGAGATCTTGAATATATTAATATTTCTTTAAAAAGTAGGCAGTCATTTTTAAAAAAGGGGTGGATGAATACATAAAAATATATTATAGAGAACACATTTGTGTGCAAATTGTAAAACTGTAGATCCTGCATATTTTAAAAAAGGTCATGGCACAAATACCTACTTACTTCTAGAATATTCCTTTTTTTGTGTCATTATAGGAATTTAGGAATTTCTGAATGTACGAGATTACTGGTTTGAGATTACTTCTGGATTCTTCTGAATATTTTAATTAAACTTGGCTTGTCCTTATTTAAAATTCCTATATATCGTAATATTTAGCTAGAAGATACTTTTTTGTTCATGACTGATTCCCATTGTCCTCCTCCATCTCCTTCGAAGACTAAACTCTATGCTTATTTTGTATTTATATATTTTTAATCCAAAAAAGTAAAAGTTAATGACTCGAGTGGAATTGATTAATTAAAAAAACCCCTTCAAATCTCTTCATCCTCGTCACTCTCCCCGTGATCTCCTCCGTACATATCAGCGAGCTTCTGGAATCGAGGACCCCATTGATTTAGATAATGAAAGTCTTGTTCTCCGTCGTCCGTTCCTAAAAAAACGCCATAAATCAATTAGCAATTCATTTTAAATGCAAAAATCCATAAAATGCATCAAAGAATGGCGTTTTTAAATGAAATCCTCACCAGAGGCAAGTGAGGAAAGTGAGCCAGCAGTCTGTAGATAAAAAAGAGTAGGTTAGGTATAACTAATAACTGTACATTGAGATAATAATGTTCTTACACTCCCGCCTCCTTCATACGCATAATTTCCTAAATTGCAAATTAAAAGAAAGGAATTTCATTACAAAAATGCTTTAAAAGTCAATTTAAAAATTAAATGACATACTGAGATCATCAAATGGAGGTGCATTAGGATCGTGGTCAGCTCGGCGTTTATGATCGTCAATAAACATGCCTACATTCGCGTCACCACCCGCCATCATCAGCGCAGAAGGATCTGATCGGCATCTTCATCATATCTGGGGAAAGATAAACACATAATTATTTAAAAAACTGCATTATTATGGTCTAGAATACAATGTAGGTACAAAAGCTTACATGGCATCTTCCCCATCATTTCCCCAGGGGCTCCTCCAATCGGGATTTGAAGAGGAGTGATGTCAAACGCTATAAAAACAACCCAAAACCGTTTTTTAGAACTCCCAAAATTCCAATTTCCAAATCATTTTTGTTTAATATTGAAATTCTTATTGACGAACCGGTCTGGTCATCCTCGCCGCCTCCCTCGTCATCATAATTGATGATATTCTCTCGGATATCATCATCAGGGCCAGGGTATTTGATCTGAGCCTCCCTACGACGGTTGTACACTACAAAGACTAGCACGAGAACTATTTTGGAGGAAAAAAACCATCATTTAAAAATCAACATCAATTTTTATAGGCAATTCCGCGTTGCATCTGCAAAAAAAACAACACTTACTCAGGAGCACAAGTAAACAAACAATAAGGGCAATCACAAAATCAGTGCTTGTTGTAATTATGGCTGATGGGAGGACCCGCATTTCGCAATCCATCCCAGCAAATCCCAACCCACAATCACAATGATACATTCTTTCATCTTTAAAATTGGTACATCTCCCTCCATGAAGGCAGGGCAGGCTTTCCTCACATTCATTTATGTCCACGCATGTTTGAAGATGAGTTCTCATCCCAAGGGGGCATCTTTTTAAAAAAAAACGCATCGAAAAACAAGGTTAAAAAAAACACAAAAAAGCACCGTTTTTGTAAATTAAAATATATTCCAAAGACCAAAGAACAGTACAAAGATCACAGAACAAAGCGGAAGCGGAAGCAATGAGCAGTAGGTAGTATCCCTTATATAGTCATTAGCTTACTAAGAATAATGAGGAGGCAGACAAGAATTGCAGCAAGTGCACCCATTGAGAGCGTTAGGATCTGTCCCTCTTGATATAACTCGCAATTCTGACCCCAGTACCCGGGTTTGCATTCGCAATAATATCTGTAGGGTAAGGGGACAATTTGGCGAAAGTGTGGATAATTATTGACTAGTACCTGTAGGGGACTTTCCGGTTAGAACATATCCCCCCGTTTAGACAAGGGTTATTCTCTTCACATTCGTTCCGATCCGTGCATTCTTTTTCATCTGGGGACATGACTAGGCCTTCTCCACAGCTGTACATTAACCCCATTTTGATTATATCATTAAATGCAATCCCCAAAAGGTTATAAACAAGAATAAAAATGAAACCGAAAGGAAACCCATTAAGAAAGCCCCGTTTTAGACACCAAATATTGTACTTACCCGCATTCATACTCATTCCAAAGGTCGTTACATTCGAATGGGGGTGGACAAATTACATTTGCACATGGTTTATTCGATGGACAATTTTGAGCAAGGTTTCTAGATGGGGAAAACACACATATAAAATTTAAAATCAATGCTAAAATACGTATTTTTAATGAAATTTCCATTAATTTTAAGAGAATTCATTGAATTCTTAAGAATTCTCAAGAAAAAAAGGCAAAATCACGTCAATTTTGCCTTTTTTCGAGCAAATTCCATTAGAATTCGATATATTTCAAGAAATACGAGTAATATGATATGAAATGACGCTAATAAACTCACCTAGCCATTGTTGCCTGACCCCATTGGGTTCCATTAAGAGCTGGAGGTAGGGGGAGATGCTTCCCTTCAAGCCGGATATCATCTAGACAGCTCTTTTGATAATCCGCGTAAACTTCAAAAGACCGATGTCCAGTATATTCTGCTTTCCCTCCAGCGTATACACCTTCTTGCTTATCCACCGTCTATTTTTAGATTCAAATCATCAATAAATTCATTTGTATCATCAAAACGGTTTACCATAAGTTGATGTCCTTCGTAAATAAAAGTCTCATTATATTTTTTCCCTTCACCACCATCCAACTCTAGCATTGCAATTGATCCAAATCGTGTCACCCTCGCAGTATGCCATTGACCATCGTCTACAGGGATGAAACTTAACCAAAGCATTTTTTCTTGAGTTTTGAGTGAATTCAGATTGTAACGGAACCGGAGGCGAGCATCTTTTATCTCAAGGATCCCATACTCTCGATTATGTTGATCAGAGATCCGGAATAATTCTCCTACCATCTCCCGAGTTCGGAAACGAAGTTGAATTAGTGTGGAAAACTTGTCGGGTTCAAAAGATAGTGCATATTTCACATAGGATTGAGATTTGAAGGTGGTTGGAACGGTTGGGATCAGACATCCTTTGAAATAAAAGACAATTTTAATCAAAATCCATCAATTTTAATCATTTTAAATCATACCTGGGCCCATAAATCCAGGTTTACACTCGCATTTTGGTTCATTAAAGCTTCCAACGCATACACCATGCTCAGAACACCTCGCAGTAAGGTCATTTCCCAAACACTGCAATGAAAAAAGTATGTTTTAAATTAAAAACATGATGCTTTTGAAGGAATTCTACAACTTACAGCATCTTCAATAGGCGTGCAACCCGGATGGGACTTGTATCGGGAATATCCAGGATTTGCAAGGTCATAAATCTTTGAATTATGAACCAAATTCCTCATACATCCTTCAAAGGATTTGGTAGTAGTTGGCATATAC
>JAAZTK010002002.1:0-12294 GCA_036507255.1 Megalothorax incertus
TGGAGCTTGCCATCTTCGGTTGAAGGCCATTGCATTCCTGATTTAGAGTAGAACGAATGCAAAATGGTCATTTAATTAGCAATTAAAATGCGCTCTCTTTGAGAAATACGTGGAAAATACAAATAATTAAGACTTGCCAATCTTGTAGGTATAGGTTAGGATAAAGATTAAGCTTAGGAGGAGGAAAACAAAGCCGAGAAGCATTAGAGATGTATGTGCCTGTTTTTTTTTTGAAAGAAATATGGATCGTTTAGTTTGAATTTTGAATTTATTAACTTACAAAGAACCAAAGATTTGCATTAAAAAATATTGATCGTGGTTTTGTTCGGGTTTCTTTCAGGTAGCGGGCACAAAAGATGGAATTTGGGACGCAAAAGAGGAAGACGATGATCGTGAGGACCCCGTGGAGTTTTATCCAGACTGTTTGCGTCTTTTTCTGATTTAAAAAAAATTAAATGATCCGCAATTAAAATTAAAATGATATATTTTAATTTTTATACCTAAAATATTTGTAAATTGCTTAAAAATGGAGTGATTAAAGATTAATTAATTTAATAAAACCTGTGTGACATCGTAGAATGCTATCTTTGATTGCGAGGTGAATTTTTTATAGTTTTTCTTTTCGAGGGCATCTGCCAAAATTCATAATATTCAATTATAGTATTTTATATGATCCAATAAAGGAATTACCATCGTTGAGGTCGGCTCCCCGAATGGTATGCAAATAAAAAGAAGTGGTTTCTGTATTGAAGAGTATCATATTCACAACATTTGCTGCCCTCCAAAGGAATGAACAAAAGAGAAATCCATTTTTCGACCCTTCAGATCCTCCAGATCGGACTTGGCATTCCGCTAAACGAGAATCCATTTGAGTTCCGCACTTGATCTAGCTTTTTCAAATTTTATTTAATTGTTTTTTCAATTCTGGAATTCATAAATTAAAAGTCTAGAACCGGAAGTAATTTCCTCTCGGCCCGGCTAATAAAATATGTCATTTGGACGGCTTGAAGCTTTGTATTGCATTCGACAAACAAATCCTCTCCCTTGAAAAAATCGAAATATTAATTTTATAGGGATTTCCAAAATTCCAATTGAAATCTTACCAATTCTCGGTCTTTGGACAATCCCATCGCCATCACGGAAGCATTCCCAAGCGTAAAGAAGCTAATCCTGTACCAGGCTTTGCTCATTTCTTTAGGGCGTTCATAATTTACAAGAAATTCGCAATTCCGAAGTGCAGGGTTCTCGTAACAATCCTTTTTTTCCGCGAAACAGCCTTTATGGAGATCCTTGCTATTGCAGTGCGAGTACATATTATTGACAATTTGACCTGGAGTTCAAATGCTCGTTTAATTTAATTTGGATTTTCAATAAATTGCAAATGATCATACCCATTTGCCCTTTTCCCGTTGAGACGGAAGGCTCGGTGGCGTTGACATCTTTCGTAGTGTCCGTGGTTGGTGGTGGTCGAGGATCAGGCCTTTTCTCATCTGCTGGAGAGGTTGGCGTAAGCAGGTTCAAAAGAAGCAAAAAATAAATTGAGGAATCCATTTTGGAAAAAGAAAATTAAGTAAAAATGCAAAAATTACGCTTTTTTTTCAAAGATTCAGGAATGCTTTTTTTATTGTCGAATTTGATTGATCATATTCATTTAATATACATCTTTGGAATACTTTCTTAATTATTGTAACATTTTAATTGGCTATTGATTGTACTACCGTCTATTTAAGAATTAATTAAAGTTCAATTATTTGGCCCTCGGTTTCTAAATTCTAAATCAGTGAATCAATATCCCACCACCAAATCAATTAACATCAGAATTAAATATCTAAAAGGTATAGGTATCTGGAAATGCTGTGATTTGACATAGACATGAAAGAATGGGTTAATCCAAATAGAAGAATTCAAGATCTGGCATTGATGATTTGGACAAACTCGGGCTTAAGACTTGCTCCACCCACAAGGAATCCATCAATATCTTTTTCCCCAGCTAATTCGCGGGCATTTGAGCCAGTGACACTTCCTCCGTAAATAATCCGAGTGGCAGACGCCACGGCAGGTGATACATTATCATTTAGCCATTTTCTTAGCTGTGCATGGACTTCTTGCGCCTGAAAATTTTTTAAAAAATACATAAAATTAATTTTAAATCAAGAAATACAATTTTTAATTGATTTAGCATGTTAAAATGTTCATTTCTTAACGTAAGCAGCTCTTAATTAACTTTAAAGAGTCACCCACCCAGATATGATTTAATAATAATTTCCCTTCATGATTTCCAAAGCCCAATAATTAAAGCATTGGTGCTTTATGAAGGTAGCTCAATAATCTTAATTAATTGTAATTGTTTTTAACTTACTTGTTGAGGAGTTGCCGTCTTTCCAGTACCTTTAAAAATCAAATAAATGCAAATTAAGTATTTCCGATCATCCAAAAATTAAATAAAATGGTTTTAAAATAAAATAAAATTTGTTTAAACGCTAAAATGTATCATTTCAGATTGAGGTGATCATTCTACAGTTATTTTTAAAAAAGACACCACACCCAGAAATGACTAATCTTTAATTTCTCTGCATATGACGACCGAAATGTTCAATGGGATTGAATAAATGGCGCTTTATGCAGAATTTTATTGCTTTAATTTTGAGTAAACAATTACCGATAGCCCAAACTGGTTCATAAGCGAGGACAACCCCATCCCAGTGTTTGACTTTGTCAGCAATTGCTTTTGTTTGACGGAATACGACCTCCTCCGTTTTTCCAGCCTCCCTCTCCTCAATTTTTTCACCAATGCAAGCAATTACACCCAGTCCAACCTCTAGAGCGTATTCAACTTTGCTTGCAATTAGCTAATTTCAATAATTTCGTTATTAATTTCATTTAGATTGAATTTTTTATTGAATTTTACCTCATCTTTTTCCCCAAAAACATGCCTGGAAATTAATAATTTTATTTTAATTTTTAAATTCTAAAAACAGGCATTATTAAATTGAATGAACCTTCGTTCAGAGTGACCTAGAATGACCCATTGGGCACCACAATCTGCCACCATTTGTGGTGAAATATCTCCAGTAAAAGCACCTATAGAACGAATTCGTATTAATAATTAATTGAGGACGCTTTTATTAAGCTTTTGAACCTTTTTCAACTTTGTAACAATTTTGGGCAGCCACTTTGATTTTGGGCGAGGTCAGGCTCGCAGTATATTCCAAATAGCACGCGGGTGGACTTACAACAATGTCTGTAAAAATTTCAAATTAATTAGTCCTGGATTAATTAATTTTGGAATTAAAAAACTTACCGGTTTTGCCATTCAAAGAAGCGGAATTAAGGTTCTCCACAATGTCTTTGATTTCCTTTTTGGATCCATTCATCTTCCAATTACCTCCCACAAAGAACTTTCTTTCGGCCATTGCTAAAATTAATTGGGGTCGGAGATCCTTAATTGGATTGAAATGCGGTTCCAAAAATTGAAGCAGAAATGGAAACTGAAAGGAAATGGAATTATTAGATATTTAATGTTACATATATTATGAAATATTGTTGCAAACCCTCAAATGCTCAATTCACGTCACGCTCAAGGTTATAAATGTTACCACAATTAAATTAATATCTTTAAATTAGCAAGCTTTCAAAACCTAATCAAATTACTCAGCTCCTAGCCTGCTCTTGTTCAAAATCCAACCATGTGTAATTCAAATAGGGCTTATTTTTAATCAACTTTTAGGCATTTTATACTCATTTTGGGGCGACTCTCCATTTCGCCAAAAATCCTTGAAAGCACTCGAAAGTAATTATTTATTACTTAATTAATTAATAGGGCCCGTTATATTTCTTAATAGTAAGTTATAAAAATATACGATATAGTACTAGTAGGTTTATAAAAATCTTTAATTTTGAGTAGGTAATATTTTAAAAATTACAATTTGAAAATAATTACAAAAATTCCATTTAGCTCATTGCATTGCATTGAGCAATCCTCAGAAACTATTTCATTCTGCTATTTATAACTAATTTTTTTCTATTTGAAATTAACCTATTTAAAAATTTTAATTAATACCGGTTGATTCAAGGTATTTCCAAAATCTTTTATAATTAAAATTTAAAAGGAAAATGATCAAACTTATCAAATATTATTGGCTTGAATTTGACAGGGAAAGGGAAATGACAGATGAACCGAGCTTTGACCTCTTCGGAAGGCTAGAAATCAAATAGAATGGGATTTGAAAATGATTAAAAAAATCAAATAGGAGCCAAAGGCGAATCTTTTAATATTTACCATGAATGATGATCTGAAAGTGATGCATGACAATTTGAGGGAGAGAACTTGCTGGAAGAAGGTCAGGTATTGCTTAGTCTTAGGTCCTTTAGGATTAGTAAGATTGGACAAGGTACTCTGTTCACGAACAACGAGCTCCCGAAGATCTAAAAAATGAAGCCAAATATTTAATAAATTCTAATTAAGTGTATTGCTGTGAAACTTTACTTGTAAGATGAGAGACTTTGAGGAGGGAGCTGACGCCGTCTATTTCAAGCACATTTAGTGACTCCTTCCAGGAAAGGTCTTCCCAAAGGGATCCCTCGCATGTCAACGACTCCACAGAGGGGAATATACAAGTCCAAGCTTTCAATTTGTTTTGCTTATCCTTGATGGCAAGGCTTTTGAGGCGGATAGGCTCACCATCTAGAGGGAACATATTTTGGAAACCTTGCTGGTTGGCCTGCAGGTGAACTAGCTTTGGGAAATGGACCGGAATTTGAATCATTTTGAACATTTTTATCTGGACAGGTCCTCCTGATGCTTCGTAATTTAGGAAAAGATGGAGCGTTTGGAGATTCTCAAAAATTGGAAGCTTGATTTCCGGATCCTCAAATTTCTCATAAACTGGTTCACCGACCAAAAACCAGTTCAATTCCAAAACTTGAAGTGATTTTGCTTGGGTTGCAAGAAAGTATGACCAATTCTCGCACATATTAGTAGATTCCTCCACCGGAGGAAAAGAATAAGACAATGCCAAATTCTTTAGTGACATTCCTGCTTGACCCAGGGAAATAAGAGCATCTGTAAATCTAATAGTAATTTAAAAAAATACAAATATTACATGGTCAACAATTTAATTTGCAGGTATTTTAAATATTTACTTAGTATTATCAATATCATCACAGCATTCAAAAATTCTCATGGTGGTGAGTTGTGACCAACGATAAAAAGCTGTTGAGATATTATCCATACATGCCATGTTGAGGAATTCATAATCAATACAAGCTTCCAGGGTGGTTAGATTTGGCGTTGGATCAACGGCCCCAGCTTGAAATACAAATAAATTTAAAAATGCTTTTTGAAAAATTAATTGGATTTACATTTGTCTAGAATGAATTTGAAGGGAATAGTGTCATCCTCTCCGCCGAGTTCGCCCATCTTCCAAATGAATTTGTTTAATTTGTGGAACACAATGGGATGTCCATTTGCAGGGAAGCTGGAAGGAATCATTTGAATTGAGCGATCTTCCTCTTCAAGTCTCACGACTTCAAGTTCTTGAAGTGTAGGTGCAAGCCAATTGAAGATATTGACCAGATATTGAGTGACCCGGTCCGTGAATTTGAGTTTACAATTGAATTCAAGGCGGAAAAACATTGGAGTGTATTTCATGAAGAAGGAGGAGTCGATTAATCTGATGGTTTTTGGGAAGTTGAACCGGAAGGAATGAAAAAGTTGAGGAATCGCGGCAGTTTCCTTCAAAAATTGATCAAAGTTATCTTGAAACTTTTCATCGGAAAAGTCGAGCTGTTTCAATTGATCCTGAAAAAGGCACCAATGCATCGTAATTAATAATTTAATTTCGAATTATTCAATATTTAATAAAATTTAAAAATTCACTCACCTCCACTGCTCGTTTTTCGAGCTCTTTGAGGGCAAGCTGGTTACAATTGTTGTTCATTTCCCTCAAGGACTTCAGGATGTGCACATTAGCCTCCTCCAGCATGATCTCAGTTACCTGTACATTCAACAATAATAATTAAGAATTAAACTATTTGAATGAGAAAATTGAAATGGTAGAAAATAAAAATGTACGAGGTCAAGGAGGAACGGGTTTCCTGCCATTTTATGGTATAATTATAGGTTACAATTGGGGGTGTCAACGGAGTGTCCACAAGTTTACAAATTACTTGAAAATCACAAAAACAAATGTCAAATAGCGACTTGATCAGAATTATTTTAAAAAATTAAATCGCGAATCGAATTTCAAAAATTACACGTAGTCGTATTTAATTCGGTTTTCTCTAATGCAATAAATTTTCAGATTTTCTAAAATTTTCCTAAAAACAATTGGAAAAATTTCTAATTAATTTTTTTTTAAATTTCCTTCCTGACCCCAAGGGTGGAATTTACTCTATAAATGGGCGTCGCGCGTCCTCCAGAATTATCCATGTCCAAGAATTACATTTACCATATGTAGATAACGTTTATAAACGTTTTCGCCTTTGAAGCTTGTAAACTTTTATCAATGCAATGCAAGGCAAATCCTTAATTAATATAATTCAAAAATTATTAAAGATCACGATCTCGGTGCCCCAAAAAGTAAATGCATATGGCTGTATCATTTGACAATTTAAAGAAAATATAAATTATAAATTTAGCATCAAAAAAGCCGAAGTCGGCGATAGCTTCTATATATTTCAATAACTATCCTATACTCGTAGTATAATTATGTATTAATTCATATCTCGTGATCAAAAGTCAAAATGTAGATCATTTTCAAGTGGTTTCTCCAAAGATTAAGTGTACAGTAATTTAGGACATGGTTGGCCGTGCCTCCGGAGTAGGTTCCTCTTTTGTGGATGGGTACGCCAGATTATGCAACAATTCCTACAAACCTTGATGGATTCGAGCAATGATTCTTATATATTTTTTTAAACATTTCTTCGGAGTTAGTAGGTTTCCCAACGGAATCCGACACATCTCATTCCTCATCTTGTTAGCGGCGCCAGCAGATCTTCCGAGTTGTCGGCGTCGACCCACAAAATCACAAAGCTCTCATCAATAATCCTAACAATGAGTAACTACGATACAAGTTAATTTGACAGGGATACCCATTTATAAGTTAAATAAGAGGTTTGCAAATAAATTCCGTAATGCTTTTTAAATACTATTTTAAAAGTTTAACACCATCTCATTGAAATGCTAAGGGTGGTCAAGAGTGGATACAATTCTTAACAAACGGTCTTTACGCCTAAAGAGTCTTTAGACCTGCCAAAACCCATTCCTATCATTGTTGTAAACGGTCAATTCGAGCCCCAGTGAGTGCCCCTCGTAACAAAATGCANATGAGATTTGAACCTAATTGCATTATAATTATATTCCGGTGCATTTTGAATCTCGAGATACTCAATGCAAAATCATATCTCTCGACTTGAGGAAGTCCTCAAGAGCCACCATGGCCGAATACGGTAAATCCTCCGGCTTGCATAATTGCACAAAAACAGATTGTTTAAATTGAATCATTTCCCGAGAAGTGCATTATTTTTTGTGGCCTTGCAAGTCTACAGCATTTAAGCATTAACAAAGTGGGGGATCTGAAGCAGCAGCTTGATGGTTAAGAATTCCTGAACAGAGCCCATCTAAAACTCTTATTAAATTATATTAGCTCGGTGGGAGTGGGGAAAAAGCACGCAATTTGAAAGATGAGAAATGTGCAAAAAATAATACGTTGCAGGACTGTTACTTGGTCAAATCTTGGCGTTTTGATGGCTTACTCTGAGGTTGGTCAATCCCCCTTGCAGCTTCTGAGGATCTGGCTGCCTGGCATGATCCGAACCAATGTCAAGTATTCCTCAGGAGGGATTGAAATAATTTTTAGAATTTTTAGATCACCCCAAAATAATTTAAAAGCCAAAAATGATGGCCCTGAAGCCCTTCAATCAAATCCAATCCGTCCCGGAGCGGATCGGGATCCCCCCAGGGACTAGGAACATGTCATTTCCCTCAAACCCTCCAATTTCAAGCTGCAGGAGACCCAGATCTTTGATTCTTTATTGAATAGGTCGGGGTAATCCAACGGTAGTCTCCAGCCGGAGGAATTTCACGAAATTAGGGGATTTTAGCATTTTTTTCTAACCCGTATCATCCGTAATCGGCTCCCATAATGATGCAGTAATGAGGTCTAGTTGAGCACTTATCTTTACAGTCCATCTGGCTACCCCTGCTCAAGAGCTCTCTGGCCCTTAATCATGGCTTAATTTGCCAAATTCTCCAAGTTGGTTTTTTTGAGGAATTGTAAAGTGCGGCGGAATTAGCTCAGATCAAATCTGTAGACGTGAGGAGCCTGAACTCCCTCCACAATTGCGTAATTTCCCTCAAAATATGTGTCAATTTACCTAAAAAGAGCCATCGAAAAGTGCTTAAGAGGATCCTCAGTCAAACACAACAATGACGCAACATTTTTTAAAGTAAAGTGCTAGGGAATTTGGGTCATTTCAATTTTTACGTCAGATTGCAGCTCCAATTTAAATCCCCTTCAAATAAAGTTTTGAGATGCTATTTTCCTCGCATATTAAACAACTCTTTGTGATCTTATGCCAATGTTAGCAATGCCCTGGCAAAATTGATGGCATCAAAAGTCAAAATACATCTCCCGTTAAAATTCAAATCATATTTACCCCATCATTTGTGCACCAGATTGTCCAATATGGTCCAATATGGTTCCCCAAATAAATTCTGAGCTACTTTTGCGAGCTTCTTTTTTAGGAGTCGAATCTAATCCCCTAATTTTAGCCTTTATAAATTAATTCGGTAAGGGGAACACCTCATTCTATCTTAAAAAGTGATTGCAGAATTTATTATGGCTATAAGAATACCTGTAATATTAATGATATAACACTTTCGAGGATGCAACGAGACGTGCTCTTCCTATAATCGAGCTCTATTAATAAGTATAATTTAATTTAATAGCGGGGAAGATCATGAACTAGATGAGATTTCCTTACAAAGGCACTCTAAATTAATTTCCTCCATAAAAATTAGCATTCAAGGATTGAATGAAATTAATAAATCATGCCTTAAGGACGATTTGAGATGAACCATTTTTAGACTTTTTATATGAAAATTTTTGGGGGGCCCGTTTTATCATTGCATTGTACACAATAGTGGCTCCTGATTGTCGAAGCTAGACAATGGACTCGGGTTGAGGAAGGAATTAAAACCGAGGGGAAGCCCCGTTAGGTTAAAGCTTAATTAAGGTGCATCAAGTGTGTCGAACGCCGAGAATTTGGATCTTGAGATCATTTTTTTTCTAGAACTTGAAGTTTTAAGGGGAATCAGATAGGAGAAGGTTAAGGTTAGATGCTTTACAAGTCCATTATTAAACATTTGAAGCATATTTCACGCTTATTTCTTTTAATATTTTTCAAGATATTTTAAGAAAAATCTTGCAAATTCCAAAATGACGCCGAATCTTTATGAAAAAATTCAAAAAACTACACAAATATCGAAAAAATATATCTATTTCGCTTGCTTAATTTATAAATGCTATTTCCTGTTGATTTAGATCGTGAAAAATCATCAGAATCCATCCAGAATTGCGGTAAATTTGCTTAAAAATCCGGAAATCGATTCCAAATTCATATTAGAATAGTCTGATCATTCCGCCTATTGTTTGGATTCCCCCAAATCCTCTGGGAATAATCAATCTTTTTGGAGAATGTACTTTGTTGTCCTCCGGAGATTGACACCTTTGCTAAAACGGTCCTTACGGCAGCTAGGTAGTCAAAAGAAATTACAATAAAAGGATGCAAAAGAAGCCCACCTCGAAGCCGGGAACAAAAGTCCTAGATTGAGAATTGAAGATTGGATTTTGTGCAAAAAAAAAGGCATTTAAGAGTACACAAAAGGATCCCTCGATGGCCGGTGGGCTAGGACAATGAAGGATACAGTTTTAACGGGTGGTCTTTGGGGCGATTGATGTACCTAGATCCCTTTATGCGGTTTTTAGTAATTTACAGAGATTGACAATGTTCTCAAGTGTTTGATGTTTCCATTCGGAGCTGACAATTATTTGGGTAAAAATCGTGACCTTTTCACGATCTTCTCATCCTTAGTAAGCTTGGCGCTCCTTAGGCTCTGACCGCCCTCCCGCCCTCCCCCGCAATTTTATTACCTAACGCTTCGGCGACCACCTCCGCTACAATTAAACGCGGCTTAACCCTTTGATTCTCCAAGTGTGAGGGGTTGCTGAAAGGGAGATGAGATCAATTTTAATGGTTTTCAATGCATTTGGAGCTTAAAGTTTTTCATTTCCGCTCAATTATCACCCTAATTCACGAATTTCACAAGATTTCACCGAGTATTACGCAATGCCGCAAGGGATTCTTCCAAAATCCCTTTTCCACAGCTTTGAAACATTGTTAATTGTGGGTGGGAGGCGACAACTTTTGATGGCAATGACATTGTAACAAAATCCTCACATTTTAAATGCTTTTTTTCTGTTCCACAAAATCTCGCAGACTCAGAAGGATTCGGATTGCTTGAAAATTTAGTTTTTTTGGCCCATTTGTCTCGAATCCTCAAGACTTTTTGCCTTGAGGGCTAATTTGCAAGCAGCTCCTACCAAGCTAGCTGATTTCCTATTTATATTTTATTTACAGAGTCTACTCTCATTAATTTAAGCAATTAGTTCTCCTTCTTCTAATGGGAAATAGCTTTTTTGAGCTTTCCTGAAGCCTTCAGGACAGTCCCCGGTCATTTCTCTTCAGCCTCCACCTCACAAAAACTCAATTATAATCAGGCAAAAATGTACCGGCTTATTCCCAGTGCTTGATTCTGCAATTTAATAATTTTTAAATGGAAAGAATTAGCTGCGGAAGTGAAGGAAGTCTTAAGAATGCAAAATCCGGCCACACCTTCAAGATTCAAAGACTTTTTCATCTGCCATTATTTACATAATCCTTTGCAATTGGAATTCTGTATTGTATTTGTTCAAAGATGCATTTGCAAACCTAACTGAATCTTAATTTATTGCAATTATACTCCCTGAACTCTGAAGATTCAAAAAGGTTTGGCCAGGAACAATTTTTTGCCCGGAAATTGAAGACCAACGGGTCTTGGGAGGCAATTAAATCCAGTTAGGGCAGCTTACCATCAAGAGGAGGGTCTGAGTAAATTAGTATAAAATTTTATGCCTTTTCAAAGCTTGTAGCCCTTGACCTAAGCCGGGTCAGGACTCTTACACGCAAAGGAAATGAATTTATGCGGAAAAACGAGCAATCGGATCACTTTACACCGGCTAATACACAAATCCTTAATAACTTTATCCTCTTCGTCTGCACGCGATCCTACGAACGAAGGAAGGAAATGGTCAGGGATGTGTAATTTTAATGGAATTTAATGAAATACAGAATTTGCAAGCATTATTTGCACTTTTTACACTCAAAGGCACGAGTTGGCTTTGAAAAAGTGTTGGGAAACAGCGGAATTAATCAAATTTACGCCTTCCCCGAACCATCCTTGATTGATTCCTCAAAATCTCCTCGTTCTGTGGCTCTACAATAGCAATTTGTGGAAGAAAACACACATTGTTTAGTCCATGAGGGTGTGTATTGCAACGGTGAAGACGCCTAGTCTCGGATTGGAATGCTTTTAGACTATCCGTATGGGCTTATTACAGTTGTTTCACATGCGAAAAAGTGGCATTTTTTGCATTTTTGCTCACATTAATATGCGAAATTGCGTAAGAGGTTCTGTTTTTACCACGAAAATTAATCAAAGTCGCGGTTTAGACTTAAAGGCAGCTCGTGTGTCAGTTCCGTTGCTCTCCCAAAGCTCAAATTTGGCAAAAATTTACTAAATTGAACACTTTTGATGTTCGCTCGGGCCTTAAAATCCCCAAATTCCCACGAAATTAGTACCCTTTTGTTTTTAGGAGTCCTAACCTTGACCTTCCGTTATCTTTTACATCTTTCTTGGCTCCTAAACCTTTTCCAAATTCTCGGCAGAAAAGACAAGTGAGTTAATTAGGGACGATGGACATTTCCGGCTGCGATATAACGGTTTCTGGCCCGGTTGGGAACAAAGTAAACTGATTAATATTGGAGCATTAATTAACTCTCGCTACTCTCGGCTCCCTGAGACTATACTCATAATGAATTTTGTGTAATCAAGTAAAAGTAAATGCCGTACGGTTTCCCCAAAATTTATTGGGGCTCCATTGTTTGGTAAAAGTTGAAGATCACGAGCGGGGCAAACCACAAACGTGCATTACATTTCGGAAGAGAACCGAGAGGAACCTTCAGGAAGTTTGC
>JAAZTK010002003.1:0-12294 GCA_036507255.1 Megalothorax incertus
TATCTTAAAGACTTCTATTCGGGAAAGAAAGTTTGTCTCTTTTTCACACAAGTGGTCCAAGTATAAAATTTTGAAAGGGGAGTGGAAGGATGCTCCGATTTCGAAGAGAAATCGGCGACTCTTAAAAGTAGAGATAAACTTTGAATTGGGATATCAAACCTTTTTTTCAAAGTCCTATTTTATGATATTTATGGATTTTAAGAAAATGCCCTTTGCAATTCTGATATTTCTTGGAAGGGATTCAGGAGTTTTATTTTATTCCTATCGGTAGTATGCCTCTAACCCTTACTATTGGTGTTATATCGTATACTTTACATGGTACGAGTACATGCAGATAGAAGCAAAAAAGATGGTAAAACCAAAGCTCGTTGACGTCTCAGTTTGCATGATAATTTGTAGTTTAAATATTATGATTCTCTCCACTTTCTCCATACCATATTTAACAAAAGGGATTTGGAGATTGGCCAACAAAGTCATACCGCTAGCCCTTTACAATAAAATATACACCCTTAAGTTACATGGATTCAAATCCGAGGAAAAAGAAAGGTCTCAAGGACTCTTCAGGGTTTC
This sequence comes from Megalothorax incertus, assembly GCA_036507255.1. Taxonomy (NCBI): domain Eukaryota; kingdom Metazoa; phylum Arthropoda; class Collembola; order Neelipleona; family Neelidae; genus Megalothorax; species Megalothorax incertus. The sequence continues at coordinate 571 of JAAZTK010002003.1, forward strand.
AAATGATAAGAATAAGGGGATTTATAAATGGGATTCTCTGTAATATACGACTTGGACATGAGAGGGGTGCGCCTTGTATCAATTAAAACTTGACGTGGGCGAAACATGTCAACTTGAACAAAGTCAAATTAAGAAGAGAACAAGGGTCTTTTCAACATGAAATGCTTGTGCGAGTACCTACTATAATACATTTAATACAATTAAACAAATGAATAAATAAATTGGAATGTTTTTTCAAAGTGAAAGAGACTTATAAACTACAACTTTCTCTTTATCGAAAAAAGAATATTTTATTCCCTTCAATTAAAGGAACGACTTTCACTAATTTAAATTAAACAGTCCAGAAAAAGGGAAATTTTAAATTCAGAAGGGAATTGTTACTTTATTCGACTTAATTTACATATGTTGGCATTATAATTTATTATACGAATTTACCTGATTAAGCTACATAGGTATTTTGTAATTAAATCATGTAGATTATAACTTATAATTTATAAGTTTATAACCTATTCTATTACATTAGATATTGTACAATAGTATTAGTTTAAGGGAGTCAATCCGTTCAATACTTATCCAAGTAATTTAATATAGGATTTTGTATATCATATAGTATTAGACCTAGCTTTACATCTAATTCTTAATTATGGATTTAATTAGAAGAATAGTTTTATATTTCACAAGTAATTGAACAAATCCCAGGAGGTCCATCTTTTAAACTTTTGATGGAAGGTATCTTAAATTGAAATCGAAACAAAAGCAAAGAGAATAAATTGCCAATTAAGGGAAAGGGCTATAAATTTTAAACTAGGCATTTAATACAATGTGTTTCAAGGTACTTAAAAACCTGTAATATACCGATAGAATATTCTTATTAAGAATATATATAGAGCACAATTATTTAAATTGACTTATTACAATTTGTATTATACCCTTATACAGAAGAATACCAGTAGGATTTACAATAAATTCTTAAATCTACAATATTATACAATGAATATCAGTACCTACTGATATTTAGGATTAGTATTGTAGTACTTATTACAAGTTATAACTTATACTATTAGCTTAGAAAGTTAATTTTAGATATTCTAATAAAATTACGGGTATATTGGTATTTGATTGCGATAAAATACACTTCTTATTTATAGTAATATACCTAGGTATTGTACAATAGTAATGGGGTTAGTTAATTTTACGATATTTAACACACTTCCCTAATAGTTCAATACAAATAATCTTATCCCGATTGTAATTGCATATATTAATCCAATCAATCATTTCATATAAACAATTTTGTTCCATTCACTTCATTAGTAGTAGTAGTAGGTATTATTGTAGATTAGAATATAGTACACGAACCATTCATCAGACTAGAGGATCCTTGAGGTTTGAATTCCCTCAAATGTGTATTAAATATATTCATTTAAAATTTTAAGCACGCACTTTCCTCATCCTTACTCCGTTCGTATTAATATAACCTCGTTTGTAACACATGTGCGACTTAAAATCCGATAATCTAAGCAGTTCTACAATCTACATATAAATTCTTATCATTTATGAAAAATGTCAACTTTGGGGGTTCTTGCTTGTACAGCTTCAAATCGTCCAAATCGAGTCAAACAATTCAAAAGATTAAAAGCATTTCTGTTAATTAAAACTTTTGACATTCCTTTCCATTCTTTGCCCCATTTCTCCGATTAAAATTGCACTTTCTCTCGCTTTCCTTTCTTATTTCGCAATGCTTGGATATAGGTATATTTTTACAAGTCTCACAACTACTAGTACTACGTACGATACAATGGACTGTTGAGGTAGCAGTACGTTTGAACTCTTCAAGAAATAAAACCTAATAGTAATGATGATGATGATGGAGTAGAGTAGGAGCGAGTAGAGTAGCGAGTGTAGAGTGTATTTTATTTGTGTAAGAAAGTTAATTTTAGATGGAAGATGTGAAGGGGGAATTTAATTAAAAAGGAAAAGTTCAAAGATTTTGGACAGATCTTTCACGATATTGGTACAAATGAGCAATTCTTCATTCCCTCCATTCTTCGGGCTCCCTTTCTAGCTTTTAAAATATAATAAAATACAATTGGGACCCTTTTTTGAAAGCTGGGAGCTTTTTTTCATTGCATGGACTACTATTTATTCAGACGGGGTATGGAGCCTATTGCGAAATGCGAATTGAGATTGCGAATGAAGTTGTTGGGAGTTGTGCTGTTCGGTTATTGATGATCCTGTCGGGGCAGCAGCAGCTCTTCCGTAAAAAACGGGGATTTTTCTTGAAAATGTCAATTGGGATTGGATGAACTTTTTCGAGGAGCCAAGAGTATTTGTTACACTATTCAAGCTTATCTTTTTTCGAAGCGTGAAAATTGCAAAGGACCCACGAGAGACTGGGCATTTTGAGAATTTGGGCCGATTTGGGCTCTCAGAGAGAGCCCCCATCCAATTTCTGAAAAATCTCCCCCAAATAAAGTCGATCCACGATTGAGTCCATCTTTTCATACTTTATTGTCGTCATTTCACCCTCCTTGGGGGNCCCCATCCAATTTCTGAAAAATCTCCCCCAAATAAAGTCGATCCACGATTGAGTCCATCTTTTCATACTTTATTGTCGTCATTTCACCCTCCTTGGGGGGTCGCCACGATTTATCCATTGGCTCTCAAATCGTTTATCCAGCCACTTTCAAATAAACAAACAAACGACTCGACTTGAAACTAGCGAAATACACTATAAGCCAAATGGGAGACATTTCTCAAATTCACATTTAAAACTCTTCATATAAAGATACATACGCTTTCTTAAAAACCATTTATCCTGTAAAAAAGTTACCCATCCTAATACTTATTAAACTGCCCCAAGTTTTCCACTTAAGATTAATATACACTGATTAGATTACACACTATATAGTAAAAGTTTTGTAGTATTTGATTTTAATTTACACTTGGAAGAATATATAGACTAGTCCTGAAAGATTTGAGAGTTCCTTGTAAGTTAGTACAGATAGGATGCCTAAGGGGTGAAGGAGGATGGCTAGGTCCCCATCATGAGGACGGTGAAACTCAAGAGGAATACAGTAAGAGGATATTCTACTCGAATTTGCCCGCCATGCTGCATCGCTGCCGGGAGCTCACCTTGAAAAAACATAAGAGAAATCAAATTAGAATTCAATTTATTCAGGAGAGTATTATAATCAAAGAACCCTACTGGCCATCAGCCGATAAAAGTTGAATTTAATAATGTTTGGTTAAGTTTGTGTGGCACAGCGGTTCACAAGTGTGTTCAAACAAATTACACCGACATATCCCTACTCCAGAGAGCCTCGAAAGTTAGAGTATGGTGGTGGATTTACACATATTTAGTTTGATTAAGGGAGGAGGAGGAGGAGGAGGTAGTGAGGGCTGAGGAGGATATTGTTAAGCTCCTCACAGCATGCCTTTTCTAATTTTGCTTTTATGCCCTTTGACTACTTTGCATATAAACACTTATGCAAATCCAGAGTCAAACAAGCTGGGCGGTGGATCGCAAAAAGACGAGGGGGGATTTGAGGGCTTTCATAATTTTATTCACTTTATTCACACAAACTAATTCAAAGGCCGATATCAAATAAAATATAAGTTGAAGCTGGGGTTAGCATTCAAAATATTCAAATAAAAAGGTGTGTACGAAGCCCAGCAAGTGCTGGTTATGATTCTAGGAATGAACATGTGCTAAAATGCTTAAAATGTACTTCTGAGAAATCTCTGCTTTTTAACTGGGGGCCTGTAATCAATACATCCTTATGGGGTGCTTATCAGATGGGTGTATGGAGTTGGAATTTTAATTAAATTATAATCCAGTTGTAATTAAATCCAATGTAGTAGTACTATTCTCTCAAAAGGAATTGAAATTGGCCCTAGGAAAAGTAGGGATTTTGTTTTTCTATTTAAAAGGCTCAAGTCGATCTTCCCCTTTAGCTGTACAAGTACTCGTACATACAATATAAATTTTGTTAGATAAGATAAGCTTATTTTGGGGAAAAGGGAAAGTTTGTTAAGTTTTGAGTAAATCCTAGGTATTAAATCCAATCACTCTTTGAAATGGGATAGGAAAGGCTTCCTTTCTCTTTCTCTCAGCCTCCTCCTTCCAATAGATAAGCTTAAATCAACCTATTCCATTCATTGGGATCCCTCATCCCGAAAGTGTGTGTCTTTTCTGGTGTTTTGTGGATTTTGGATTTGATGGGATTGGTTTGGATTTGAGCCGAGTTGAATTTCATTTAAACTTTCAAGTTCCTCACCCACAATACACGGAGTAATACAATTTGGGGGAGATTAACTTGCTCAAGAATCTTTACTTCAATCAATTCATTTACTCGAAGAGGTTTGAATCTTTTACATTTTTCAAAGAATTCAAATTAATTAAAGCTAGATACTACGAGCTCGTATATAGTAAATAAGGATAAATAATTTATATACTTTATTGGATTAAAACTCACCATTCAGAACATGAACAGAAATATCTTGCGATATCGCATTGGAAGGAGAACAACTATATTTCCCACTGTCACTCGGCCGAGCTAGATGTGAAAAAGTATAAAAAGTAGTACATGGATGTCAATCCGATGTTAATAAATTACCTTTCTGAATCAATAAATAAGAAACAGTCACATCCCCTTTCTCCGTAATAACGGAAACTCCTCCACGCGGTGAATCATAATTTATTTCCTGTGAAAACAAAAAAAAGAACATCCAGAATTAATTAGCAAAAGGACAATCGAATATAAATCTTATTCTAGAAAAGTATAAAAAATCTTAAATACACCTTCCATCATCGCCATCAAGATGAATTCAATTTTAATTCACTTTCCTTGAGAGAAAGTGATGTTCCCTTTGTTCTTAAAATTAATTCTCAGATTCCCCTGTCCTATATGAGCAATATCTTTGAGGGGGAGTGCTAATAAACTTAATATTGAATCCCTTGAAGGACTTTCTCACTTGCCTCCCAGGGCTCTCAAAAACTTTTCTTCTCACTTTCCCTCTCATTAAAGTTCCAGGAGGAAACTATTGTAATCTAATACTGGGTGTAAGTCCTAAGAATTCATTATTATGAATATAATCGCTTTCATCTTTCCAAATTCACTCCGAATCATCACTTTCCTCCCCATTTCTTCCGCGTTCATCAATTAGCTAATGACATTCATAATTATCTTCGGGCCCAAGTTAGTAATTGGATGCTAAATTAATTACTTAAATGGAATTTATATCATTCCTGCTGGGCCCCCATTGAATATGTAATGAAGTAGGGGGCCCGTTGTCAATTTGAATCTATTTATAAGTAGTGAAAGAAGATTGAATATAGCTCTGATACGAGTACATCAGAAACCGGTAAAAAAGTTTGGAACTTTAGCAAGATGGAATTCCCCCTCACACCACCAAATGGACTTTAGATATTTTTGAAAGCGAAAAAACTTTTTCTAAATTGCATCCCTTATTTGAGACACTTTGTGAATTTAAAGATGGACTTTCACTTGACTTGCTTTCTTCCTCGGCCCCCGAATCAAATTGAAGGATTTACTTTTCTCCAAATTCGTGGTTGAACCCATTTAATAAATTTTAAATTCACTGGAAAACTTTTAAGACTTTTTTCTCTCCCAGGCTCAAAGTCGTCTGATTGGGGGAATTTTTTAAGGAACCCTTTGAATTGCACATTTAACCTTGAACATTTTAGCCCTATTAAAAATATATTCAGGCTTGTACTACTAACTAGATACTTGTTCGTACTAGATAAAATTGAGATGCGAAGTAGTTACCGATACTACTAACCTTTCCATTATGTTCCCACAAAATATTTGATGGAGGTTCCGGAGAGTGCTCCACGATACACGTGAGGTTAATTGTACTCCCTCGATTTATATACCTGTTTACAATGGCAAAAATTATTAGTTAAAATTCTAATTAAAATATTTCATAATTGCAAATTGCAATATTTCTTACATTTCTGGTGCTCCCATGATCGTGGTATTAGGCTCTACAGAGAAATAAATATCTAAATTAAACACAGTAACACAAATCCATTTAATTGAATAATTCGAAAGGATTAAAATTTTGACGCAGACAAAAGTACAAATCCACTCTAAGCACATTAAGTAGCCTATTCATTGGGCTAAGCTTTTAAAATTCGAGAAACCCCTCGACTAATATAAAGCTCTTGAATAACAGTGGCGTATTTTATTCAAATCCAATTAATTTTGCCAATTTTGAAATGTGTACTCTTCCAAAAACTGAAACACTTTCACCATTCAAATCCTTCATTCATGAACTCGTACATCGTATTATCTAGATTTAAAATTTTAAATGAAAATCACACAGATTTAATCATGTATTCAACCCCAACAAATTATCCTTCTTTTGAATATGGCTAGAGTACTCGGAGTACTACTTAATTTGAAATTACAGTACCCTATTGCATAGTCGACGTTACTCGTGTGGCAAACCACTTGCCTTAATCCACTTTTAATTCAACAAGCTCTCTTTTTTATTGGAATTAGCATCCGGGTTTCGCATTTCAATGAAACCTTGAATAAAAATAACCATTTAAATTTTTGCAACTTCAAAATATGCTCCAAATCTCTTTATTTCAAATATAAAACATTTACCGTATGCTTTTAAGAATTATTTACACAAGTAAACTGAGAACAAAGCCTCAGAGCCCATTGTACAAATGTTTGCTGGATATAAACCCTCCCCATTGCATTGTTGAAAATGGGATTTAAATCATTAAAGCCCCCAGAATTTTAAATAGGTAGCCTTTTACGAGTATTCCAAGTTTCCAACAAATGCATGTAATATGGCCATGGCCTGGGAAAGGGCGACCAATTTCCATATCCCACAACCCTATTTGAATTTGGAAGAAAAAACTCTGCGAATTTCAATATCCATTTGTTAAATGCAAATGTCCCCCCCCCCTCGCAAATGTGATGTCTTTTGAATGGATTATTTTGCGCTCGAAAGAACTAGAGTAATTTGTGTGGCCGGGAATCCCTTGTAAAATATTGCTGGTAAGCTCGTCTAGTAGTACTTGTAAGTGCACATTTTGTAAGTTTTTGAATTCCCATGAACGGAGAGAACTTGAATCTCTGCCGCATTTATTCAAACATACTTTAAATAATATGGGATGGGTCGAGCTAGAGAAATAACAAGTTGGGGCCGGTCGTTTCGAGCCCCCTTGCAAAATGTACTTATTTGGTTAGGCGAGCATGGAAAGGGCGGAGTTGAAATGGAAATGAAACCCAAATCTTTCTGCAATACGTACCCTTATGTAAATAGGGAAAGATTTCAAGTGACATTGGCTAATATTGAGATTGTAAAGGCTAACCCACTACTATCCCCTTATGCCCAAGGATTAGGGCTCAAAAAAGCCCCTGGAGAAAAAAATATGCTGGATTTTTTTTAAAAAAGGAGTATTGCATTTTCCTTTTATGTGGTCCACCATTCATCCGATTCCATATACTACCTCAGTTCAATCATGGTCCATTTGGCCAGTATCCTTATTTCTTGGGGGAGTGTATAACTGTAAAACGAGAGCGAGAGTACGCCATGTCACGTTCCCCCTTCCTTTATAAATATTACACTAGATATATCCGAATTAGAGGCAACTTATGGCTCGAATTCAGAAATGAGAAATGTGCCAGAGCCCTTTAGAACCCCCTTTGATCTTTTTTTTACTCCTTTAGATCTTGAGCTAACCTTTTGGTCATTTTACTCGTGTGAATTTCACTACCAAAGGCAAAGAACTAGGGGATAAAGGGAATAAAGGCTGAATATGTATTCTAAAGGGTCTTTTTGGAATGTGCATAAAGTGTAGGTACCTACCACCACCTCCCCTCAAGAGGAGAATATTCGAGGATGCCTCAAAAATCTACCCAGAGACCCTCATTTATTAATACTATCTAGTACGGCTCATGGTATATCAGTAGGTACTGCATATATAATATTAATACGAATGAATGAGAATCTTAAAATACTCTACTTATTATACTGCCTTTTGATAACAGCCAACAAGGGACCATGAAAAATTATACCTACTTTCTCTTAACATGAAGATCCACTGGCCTACATAGTATAGTATACTCGTAATCCTTTAACCTGCAGATATTTAATCACCCAAGATCTTTTTAACCACCCCCTCAAGGATCTATCTCCCTTTTGTAAAATTTTGTGAATTTCATAAGAATTTTAATTCAAGTTTTTGGGACATTTTATGGATATTCAAGGACTCTTCTCTCTCTGTAATTAAAGTTTTAATTCCCCTATATTAAATTTAATTATTGGCACTTGGACGAATTGACAATTTCTTGAGAAATTCCTAATTTCTCAAGGTATCTTACGATAATTACGGATTGCTTGGCGTAATACCCTACCTAACTTTTAATTAAATTAGTCTGGAAATTGTTAAATCAAGACTATCTGAATTTTATCAAATTCTCAGGTATATTTTAATTCACTTTCACTTTTTAAAATTTGATATTCGGAATTTGAGAATACTTGCGGCATTCCAAGAATGTATATTTTTAGAATGAAAGTATAATATCTGGCTGGAAATATTTTTGAAATTTCTAATTTTTAATTGATCTTCGGACACCGAAGTTCTGTGCATCTCACAGTCACTCGGGTTCAATATACGAGTATTATTGATTGTGTCCTTTATCGATAAATCTTGTTAGCAAACTTGTACTATTAAAATAATACAGTGGAAAGGATGTGTAATTTAAATTAGGATTCGATTCGTATATGTAAAAGTTTGATGAATTTCAAATCTAGTTAATAATGAGGAGAAGAAATTTAGAGTTGAGAGTTACTTAATTTGTTGAGTAATATGATATTAAAAGTTGGAACTCATTACATACTCCATTATTATTAGTGTAAGGTAGGTAAGAAGTTAGTTTAGGAGTCAATCCACCCCCGAGACTTTTCAATTAGCAAGCAAAACTTGATATCAAACCTAATCTAATAATGATATCCCTCTCGACTTTTCCTTTCTATGTATTAACAGTAGGAGTAGATTGTAAAATTAAGCTAGGCAGTGAATTTTAAACCTATTCAGGTTTAAAAATTCCAAAACTTGAATTTAAAACGATTTTTATTATGAAAAATATCGCAGAACCGTTATCAATGCACCTTTTATATTTTCTGACAGCATACGAGTAATATTTTGAGCTTATTAATTTGATGGATATAAATATTTACTGATCCTGAGAGTGAGTACAAGTAGGAGTCTTCGGAGAAAGTGAAGCTTTCTCCAAGCTTTCTCCAAGCTTTCTCCAAGCATGCCTCAAGCGAAATTCTCTATGCTAATACACATAAGTATTTGAAATTGTACACCATATTACTCGAATTTCATGCTTCTTAAAGAAAGCTCTTTATACGCGTACGTAGCTACTCAATCCGATACTTTGTGAATTGATATGAAATTCGAGTGCAAGAGCTGCTTTAAAGTTAAGGAGCTAATATACGAAAAAAGAATATAGAAAAAGTGGCTTCGGGGGGAGGCTTTGAGAGGGAAACAGTGCGTAGCTATCATAAAATCTTGGAAAAGAATCGAGAAAGTGCTCTCAGCTAAAAAGTTGTTTAGAAATGTCAAAGAGCTGAGCATATTACGGGCCATAACGTATTAGCATGTATAAACTGATACTGTTACAATATACCTATACTACAATAGATCCTAAAAAAAAGTCAGAGCATCTCGCTCTTTTTTTTAGAGCGACTTGTGTGTGTACTATTTTAGTCCAAGGAGTGTAGCGAGGATGACTTTTGATCTCATAACAATCTGTATAGATGTTCCTTAAAGCCAAACTTGGCTTAGTTGAAGAGTTTGGAAGCTTTAAGAGGGGTTCATCTCTATCAAAGGACCCTTGTATCTTAAACCTTGTATACATTCAGATACATATATCCACCGTCTAAAGCTTCATCTTACTTAGGGCTTATCTCAATTCCAGCCAGGGATAAAGATGAAGTTTAAGGAAGAGAGATTTTTTCCGTCTCACTCCAAAAAACCTCGAAAAAAGAGAAAAGAGAAGGCGGGGAGGAGGAGGGCAAACGGGTTGGTTGACTTTTGGCTTGGCCCTTATCTTCTTACAAGCTAGCTCTGTAGTCTGTATAGGCTGGGATACTTGTTCTTTGAAATGTCGTTATGTCTCCAACTTGGGAGAGAGAAAAACCTATTAGGGAATTTGCTCTGAGCGGGGAAGCATTCCAATTTCGCTAACTATACGCGCCGAAACGAGCTTGACTTTCTCTTCATTCCTTTCTTCGAAGGAAGAGAAAGAAGAAGAACTATGGGACTCAATGTAAAAGAATTTGAAAGAAGGGAGGAGGAACCTTTCCTTTTTAAACTCTCAGAGTTCCTGACTCGCGACCTACTACTCTTTTTTCAATGAAATACATTGTGTGAGAGGCAGGTTTGTGGTGAAATTCTTGTAAACAGGATAGTTAACGTATAGCGAGAAAAGATGGGTGAAAGTCGGTGAAAGTCGAGAGAGATTCGGAGAAAGAATACCCTTCCTTCTAGATCAGCTTTCCTTATTCGCCCGACTTTCTCCTTGTTTATTTTTTGATCGATCTTTTCTTTTATTCAGAAAAATATATACTATCTAGTAGTAGCAATACATACATACAAATATGTTCTTATTGTATTACTACTTACTAGTATTCGTAGTAAAAGTAGGAAGTTACATAGTCGAGGAAAAGCAATATTGTGTATGGGAGCACGCCTTTCCCTATTTACTCACTCTAAGCTAGTACAGTGTTACTTTCACTTTGATTTCCTTCTGTTGCCTTTATTTTACCCCTGATTTGATATAGTATTTCAGCCCGTGTGTGGGGTTCACTCCGAAAAAAAGAAAGTTGGCTCAAAACGAACAAAATTCCTCGTCTTTGACCCTCTAAAATTTTATGAGGTGATTCCAAGTTATTTAATAATATAAAAGCAGTATATAAAATGTTTCTTTTTGGGTTCTCTGACTCTCCTTTTGTTGTATTATTACTACTTACATGCCTAGAACATAATGCCTTAACTTTCCTTCACCTCAAACCGGAATCCAGTCTTTAATCTAACACTACCTTTTTGCCTTTTTTGATTCGAATATATCCTCCATTACAATAGAAGACCTAGCTTTAATATAAGTATGTTGCACAATTCTTCCTACTATACTTGGACAATAAAAGAAATTCTCTTCCATTAACTTTACTAATCCTTTCACTCTAAATTATCCTCATTTGTTATATGCAATCTGCAATTTACCCTGACTGGGTTAATCGAGTAGGGCTTTGGGCTAAGACAAATTACCCCCCGCCTTTTACACAACTCCCCGCACTTTAATCTTTGCAACTCTGTATTAGCCTGCTCTTCTTAATTAAAGCAAATCAGACGAGTGTGAAATCAAAGTACTTTTGGACAGAATTATGGTAATCCCACCCAGTACTATCTGGATAGTAGTAGATCTTTGATGGAAGTGGAGTTTGGTTAAAAATACAAATTGCACTTTCATTAATCCTTCTCCAAATGGGACGGGGGGCTTAAAAAGCAAGTGGATTTATTCGCCTTTGATTTTTGCTATTCTGAGAATTCTCAATCATTCTGACCTGAATAAGCCTTCTATTCCAATTCTATTCTCGTAGGATAGAGATAGAAATGGATTTCTTCCTTCCCAAACAAGACAAGATCCTTCCAATGTCTAAAACCCA
>JAAZTK010002004.1:0-12293 GCA_036507255.1 Megalothorax incertus
CCCCTATATTTTCCTTCCTTCTCCTCGGCGCATTGAATTAAATTCAATTAAGCGTGTCCGAGTCTGACCCAAAAGTAATTAATATAAATGCTAATGTTGAAAGGAGGAGGCCGAGTCGACGCTTTTTAATATTGCTCATACAAAAAACCTTTGCGGTGGAGCACATAATAAAATGTAATGCATTTGAGACGGCCAATTTCTGATCCCTTTCAAAAAAGTGAATTCTTTTTAATTTGATCGCTGAATGATTTCATGTTTAATTATTATGATCTAAACATTTTTTAAGGAGCTAATAGACAGCATAGTATACTCGTATATGTAGGGGTTCTGTAATTTCTTTAAGCATGCAATGTACAAGTTTCAATGTTCAAAAGTCACTCGAGGAGATCCTCCGAGTCTATACATACGTAGGCATATAATAAATCTATTAAAAGTTTAAAATGTATTGCAAAAGTGTTTTTCTTCTGAAAGTTTGGTTAGCTCCATTTGGTTGACTTGATTAAAATGAAGTAGATACCTAGTACTAGTAATCTGATTCGGCAAGATTGATACTTGATGTGAGACAAAAACTTTAGAGTTTAAGGGTTTAAAGGGTCTTGATACTCGAGCTCATCCTCATCATCGTCAGATTCGACTTCTACGGGTTCTTTTGGGGGTTCCTTGATCTTCTTTTTATTGCAAAGTTGAAGAAGTTGATCGTTATTTTTGCATTCTGATTCGAGATCCCTCAAAGACTACAACAAATTCAAAATTAGCCACAAATTGAAACTTAAAATCTAAATTAATTAACTTTGATTCCCAATATACTCGTATTCACATACCTTTTCATATGTAACTTTGAGATCAACCAATCTTTGGAGTTCAAGCTGAAGTTTCAAGACTATAAAATAATAAAACCCCCCAAAAATGTTAATTCAACGAAATGCAGACATGTAAAGATGCTATTGCTAATTGACATCGAGTAACAAAATGCTGAAAAATATTCAAAAATTTCAAACCTGAATTCTTCTCAGATTGGAACCTCTCATCCACTTTGGAGCAGGTTTTCTTCATCCCTTCATAGAGTGATGAAAGCTGCTGGAAAAAGTTGTTTCTCCCAGCCGGATTTTTACAAGCTCTATTAAAATGTGAATGAATTTGATTTTAATACAATCCAGCCAATCTTATCTTTTAATATCCTCTTTTTACTCTTGATAAGAATCCACTATCGAATTAAGGAGTGACAACTCTTTTTCCATGTACGATTTGGTATCCTGGTTGGAAATGGCATTTTAAATTACTTAAATATACAATGATTAGGGAATATTGTAATTTGGCAAACCTCCAGGGAATTATATAAGCTGAAGAATTGCTTGGTTTGACGATGCCTAAAAAAGGAGTGGTTTTAAATTGAATACAAATGATTTTTAATTAATTAGGATAATTAATTAGGATGCAAATCTGCTATTTGGTAAATTGTTTAATACTTACGTGGCAGAAACTGCAAATGAATTTAAAATTGACAATCAGATTATAATCATTTAAATTACAGGATATGTGATTAATTTAAAAGTAATTTCAATTTACCCAAGTTGTAAAGTTCTGCAAAACGAAGGCGGTACTCTCCCAATCTAAATAGGGTGGATAGGAATAAAATGAATCTAATTATTTGAATTTTAATCGTTTTATCGTCGACATACTCGCTACGACTCGGTACTTGTTCAATCTGCCTTTTAAGTGTATTCAGATTTCGGGTAATTGACGCTAATTCTACTCGGGCTGCATTGACACGTGCTTTTGCTCGCTCTAGTTGATCTTTGACCTCACTTTCTGGGGAATCTGTCTCTTCTGAAAATCATAAGAATTAATTTAATTAAAAGTACTTTAAATAGACATACTAAATTTACCTGCTTGGAGAGATAGAGCTTGTAATCTTTCCAATTCTTGATTACACATTTCTTTAAATTTCTTTTCATCAGCTTTCAAATGATCGTAAATAGAGAGCAAGTGGAGCATTTCATCAGAGGCTCGATTACTTTCATGATTTTTGTCCAACTGCTTGACCTCTTCATCAATTAGACTAGACCGCTCTTTTAAACCATCAATTTCTCTTCTTAGGTCATCCAGTCGAGATTGTTTCTTTTTCTCCTCTTCATCGAGCTCAGAGAGACGTTGATCAAGGTGTTTGTTTTGTTCAAGGAGTGCGGTAACGTAGTTTGTACTATTGTTGGGAATCTACAAAGTTTTAATTAGTTTCATATATTAATTTATTCATTACATTGGGATTCAATTTATGGACCAAATGATTTTACGTGTTCTGGAGTTGGAATGGAATTTCCTTTACTTCTTGGCATCGGTTTTGGCCTTTCTGCTTCCATTTTGAAGGATTCGGAATTGGCCTTTAATCTTTGAATATGAATCAAGTTATGAATGCCTGTAAATCATATAAAAATATATATTGATCCTGAATGTAAAATGTGCAGTTTAAAACATGTATGAAAAGGGTATATCTAAATTCTAAATTACTTACAGAAATAGGTTTTTCAATGGAATGTCTTATTGTTGACCTTTGACCCGGGAAGCACTAGGATATCAATAATCAATATTTGGATTCTTGAATTATCAATATAATCGAATCTAATGATTTTATTTTGTATTGTAAAAAATAAATTTTGTATTACTATTTATACAAAATTTAAAAATGATATTCCACTGCAATTCCTTTTAAAATATCGTATTCAATGATTACCAAACACAATCAGCAAACTAGCGTGGTGCTCTATTTAATTGGATTTAAAGAGTAAGTTGCCCAAATTGTCCTTAAGTACTTTAAATTAATTCGGTCATAAAATTTAAAATTTAAAAATGTTTTTTTGGGTTTGAAATTGGATTTTTGACATTTCGTAACCACCTTTTAGTTCCTCTTTGTAAAGAAAGTTGGCTGATTTAAAGGATGGACGAAGATCAAGAGGACAAAAATTGGTAAGTTTTTGATTAATTGGTGGTAATTAACTTTTGATTGTTTGACCTTTTGACAGGGAGCTCACCCTGACATTGGAGCAGGTCCTTGGAGAACCTAATGAGGATTCGCGGCTTGAACAAGTTTTAGATATTCTCAAGGGAAAAAGGATTGTTAATCATCTGCGCCCTCAGGTAAGCCCTATGATGTCATAATTGATTTAACTAGGTATTTAAAAGGCTGTTTTATAAAGCAATCCCAAAATGTCATCTAATTAATGATTGTTTTATTTCTTTTGTAGATTTGGCAGCTTTGTTTAGGCCTAGATGAATACAGTGCAAAATTACCAATAGGAAGCGATATTTATGATTTGGAAGAACAGCAAGAATTACGAACAGGTACTTAATTAGTAATAACTAATTAGGTACATTAGTTAAGTATTTGATAGGTATTTGACATAGCTAATTGCGTTAATAGATATGTAATTTTTAAATGAGTAAGCTTTATACTAAAAATTGTATTTTTCTTTTCAAACAGATTGCCGTGAATTTGTGGGTATGTTTTTTAAAAACACGATCAAATAATATTGTATTTAAGATTCTTAAAAAAAATTTTGTATTTGATTTATAAAGAAAAATTCGGAAATGACGAGGAAGAATGCGTCTCGATCGCTTCTGACCTGGAATCCGTACTCACAGGCTATTGCAAGACGACAGAAATTCACTATACCAAAGATAATGGATGGCTCAAGATCTTAGAGCCACTCGTCACCCTAAAGGTTTGAATTGAGCTTTATTAATTTTTCGCTAAACTAAACAACTATATTTATTTATCAATTATGTCACGCTGAAGGTTTCTACCGGTCTACTTTATCAGTTCTTCCGCTCAATAATGCGTGACTACATTCCTCGTGACGTGGGGAATCCAGAGGGGTTACCATTTCAAATATTTCGCCTCCTTTTGCTTTACCATGATCCTCAGTTGTGGTAAGTTCTCATTATATTTTGTTTTAATTTTTGGATTCTAATTTTTATTTCGGATTCTTGCAGTTCTTTTCTTGATTCCAAGAAAATTACACCGTATTTGTACTCTGGTTCTTGGTTTAGAACTTTGTTTTCGGGGAGCGAGTTCCCTCGAATGTTCAATTTCTATTTGGGATACATATTTCCAGTATCGAGGTATGTCTTTAATAGCTTCCAATTTGAGTTCCATTTAAAGATATTTGATTTTATTATTTCCAGATCCATTTCTTATATTCCACATGGCTCTCGCACTTTTAATCAATGCAAAGTAAGCCTGAATTCTCTGTAAATAACCTTTTTTAATCTCCAAACTCTTTCCTTTGTAGGGATCAAGCTCTAGAACTGAAAAATGAAGATAAATCAAAGACTATAGAGCTATTTCAATCATTGGCAAACGGACTAGAGCCTGGAGATGTGCTTGATTTTATTTCAATTTCAAATCATATACTCTTCTTCAACTCCCAGTTCATACCGAAAGGTTGGAATTTCATAATAGCTCGCATTTTGATCGAATTCCATTAATTTTTTTTAGATGTTTGAGACTGCTCTATTTGGCACCGAATCATTCCTTACCTTTGGATCCCTGGGTTCTGGCTCTACTTCACCTTCTCGTCGAGTTGCAATGCAGTCTCTCTGTATGCCCATATCCGCAGATGAATTATTACATTCCATCCGAGTGGCTCAAAGCCTTTCTTTGCATATGGATACTAGTTCTGGTTCTGGAAATGGTATTAAAAACCTTTTCAATACAGAATACTGCCTATACAAGATCTAAAATGCATAATTAAACAAATTCTTTTAAAAAAATCAAAAAATAGGGGGTGGAGATTATTCCGCTGTAAGATTTTTTGTGGTTGATTGCCGCCCTGCTGAGCAATATAATTCAGGGCATTTGCCTACTGCATTCCACCTTGATTGCGGCCTGGTAAGTTTCAAAAAATTTCAAATGAAAGAAAAAAAGCTTAAATTCTTTTTATTTAAAATTTAAAGATGCTTCAAGAGCCCCTATCATTCTCCACGGCAGTCCAAGGACTCCTTCTCGCTCAAAAAGAGGCAATTTCACTTGGATCCACCGGAGGTGGAGAACATTTATGTTTTGTTGGGTCTGGAAGGGAAGAGGAGGATCAATTTGTTCATATGGTTGTAGCGAGTTTTCTTCAAAGGAATACTCTTAAAGTTAGCCTTTTATCTGGTGGATATCAAGCACTCCATGAGCTTTTGGGAACGGATTTAGATGAAGGTCTAGCGGATCATGACCCTGGAAGCTGTTTAGAATGTATTAGTAATGCATCCCCACAAAGAAGAGAGTCAGCCACACCAAATTCAACCCCTGAAAAACTTACCTCAAGATTTGCAAACCTATCTTTCTCTTCGAATCGGCTTTTCCAAACAATGAGCCATTCCCTGAAAAGCAAATCCGTAGAATTTAAAGAAAAGATGATAGATTATATTGTAAATCCAAATGGGGTTCAAGAGGAGAAACATATTTCCAGTGAGGATAAGAATAAATCAAAGCCATATCGAAATGCTGCATCAGCCTTTTCTTTGGGTGAGGTTTCGAAACGAGTGTATTTGTTAGGGCATTGTTCTAATTGGTATTGCATTTTGATGCATATAGAAACGGACGATGAACCATTCCAAGAGCAATCCGAGCGAGTATCTTTAAAAGAATGGCTTAAAAAGCCTGAAGTCCTTGGACATTTCCAATGTAGTGAGGTTATGGCAAACGGAGAAAGCTATGTTGGGTAAGGATCAAAGGAGAAAGTATTTAAATTGGAATTTATTATTTTATAATACACTTTTTTCTAATTATTTTTCCAGATATGTACTTGTAACTGCAACGAATATCTTTATGCTGAGGGAGACTGATGAGAGGGATGTTGCAGAGATTAGCGTAAATCGGCTACTCTCGACTGTAATAAAGATTACATCAAAAAAGAAGCACCCGGAATTGATTACATTCAAATATGGATCCGCGGAGGGGGAGCAAGTGATTATTACCCATTATGATCGATTTTATCTACCAAAGAGCTCAAAGGATTTTGTAGGGCTGGTTAAAAAACAGATTGACGCCAAGATGGCCGAGGAAGCGCAACAGTAATTACTATTTTATAAGCAGAAAAAAAGATATTAGTGAAAATAACCGGAATTCTGGTCAGAGTTAATAATATTTCGTTAATTTCTTTATTTTTGGTGCAATTTTTAAGTCACTGTTTTTATATAAGAAGAATACTATCCACTTTTAATACGATAATTCTTTAATTAGTTTGAATAATAATTGTTTAAAAAAGTGTTAATAACATCTTATGGACAATACTTGTATTATATTCACGTGGAATTGGTTTTGGCAGATAGCATTAATAGAAAATTATCAAACTCCTTTAACTTTCTTTGTAAAATCCCTATCTGGTAGTACTAGATATAAGTAGGTACTTCGGAATCGGATCCAATTCTAACAACAGTTACTTTTTAGTAGGTATCCAAAATTAGCTATTGTAATTTAATTTGAAAATCTAATTTAATATTTTACATTTAAAATCTTCTGCACTTTCCTAATAACTTAATAAGTATATTAGTATTTTATTGCATCATTCTTAATTAGATTATCAGTTAGAAATTAGATTTAATAGCCAAATAAATTGTAGTACATCACATGATCACATTACCTTTAAATGGATTCAATTTACGATACCTACAGATATTCAATCGAAATATTTTAAAAATACATGTTAATTATCAATCATAAAAGTTGAATTTCAATAAATTTATCTTTAACCTACTCCTACAATTATAATACGTTTCATTTATACTTTCTATGATATAGGTATCATATGACTTACACTTTTATTAATCTCGTAATGAATCATTCTCAACATAATATTTTCAAGTAAAATTAAATTGACCCTGAGAATTTCCTCTCTGTTGAGTAACGAGTTTTATTAAAACCTTTCAACCCCATTTCCTAATTATTCCGAATGACCCGTAAACAGATCCATAAAACATTTTAAGAGCATTTTAATTCATGCAGTTATTTAATTGAGCATGCTATTCATATTTAATATTCCATAATAATTTATTACGATACGCACATGGCCCCTGAATCTGTATTAAAAACGCACCTGGGTCATGTGAAATGTGAATGGTTTTAATACAATACTGCTATTACGATTATACATGTTGATGTGTATTGCATAATGAAATAGATTTAATGCCCCTTGATTAAAATGAGATGAGTCAAGCTTAAAATTCAAAGCCGAGGTAAATAAAATTGTTTTTCCAAATCAAATCTCACGCAATTCATCCTCAAATTCGATCAAAAAACTCTCATTTGCCCCCTTTACTAATAAAAGCTTTTGTGTTCCGGATATTTGTAGATATGGGAAATCTTCTAAAGCATTTTCCCAGGTTGAATAATTCCAAGACTCTGTTGATCGCATCCAAAGTCCTTAACTGAGGAATACGTGTAAAATGTACACGTATTATTACTTTTATTATGTTGATTAAGCGATGATTCAACCATGCACCCATCCTCAGGAAAAAATTTCAAAGTCAAAGCCTGTTCAAAGTCAAGCATTGTATTTGTAATAATACAAATAAGGAAAAATCTCATTTAATATATTAATATGCAACAATATAATACATACGAAATACGAATATATATCTGTACATATTATAAGCATGTATAGCATATCCTCATTCTCATATACGTACTATCTCAAATTGAGGTGAAATGCGAATATGCGATGTACACGTAAGATTTGGTACTCTATATGGGAGATATGTGCTCAGAGTACCTTTGTTATTCGAGAGAGAGATGAGCTGAGAATAAAGTACCCGAATACCCAGAGAGCAAGAGAAGTTTCTGGGAGCTCGAGAGCAACTCTGAGCATTTATACCAGTATTACTATAATACTGTGGGCAGCAGTATTTATTTACTCTTCTTGAAAGAAACTCGACCTGAAATCTCTTCACCCAATTTACATTTCAAAAACAATTCCATTCACTATAGAGGTACAGAAGAGAGCAAGTGAATAATATTATTAGAATTTAGAATCAGAAGAATTGAGGAGAACTGACTGAACCGACTGACTCACAAAATATATTCAAAAATGTTAAAAACTGGATTGTGTCTTTGCCTTGTCTTCGCCTTTACCGCTGCTTCCCCTTGGGGTAAGTCTTTTTTTAAAGTTCCATATTTTTTGTAACGTTTCTTCCAAATTTACATTGATTTGAATAGGCATACCATATTCCGTATTTAGCTGCAAACTGGAGATTCATTTTTTAGATTTTTTTTTGCGAATTTGCGATATAAATAAATGCCCTTTTGTACATGTGTACAATGTACCTAATTTTTGCCTTCATAAAATGCTGATATGCAAGAAATATCGTATCATAAAGCCTTGCCTCCTTCCAATTAAGGCTGGCCAAGCTTACCTGTAATCCTTATTTCAAGGAAATCAACTTGCACGTAATGCAATTTGCAAAAGAAGGATTTTGGGTTAGGCCATCGTGTTCTTTGTTAATCTATAGGATCTAGGGGCTGAGAGAATTGCAAAAATCGATAGCCGGATTTGAATCGATTTTGGACATCATGCGATTTAATATTACAAAGTATGTGCAGTAAAAACGTACTAGGTAGTATATTGTAGGAGAGTTTGGATTACTTTCAATTTATTATTATTATTTTTATGACTCCTTATTTCCCCCCGTAAAATCTACTTAGGATTAGGATTAGCTTAGGAATTCATATTCTTCTCATATATTTTAGAATTTTGGCAAAACGGGGCATTTCCAACTTGTTACATGCAGATATTTTAATAAATATCTCGGTTAACATCACATTTTGTACTGCTGTACTTTAATCCTCAGTCAATAGGAAGTCATGCCCTAGTTAATCTACTTATGTGTTATATTTTAACTTATCCTTAGGAGTTAGGATCAGTATTACTACATACAATATTATCCTAATCCTATGAACCATAAGGCTATAATTAACAATGCGTTCCAGTACATATAGGTAATAATACAATATGAAAGAACATAATATATCCATTTGATTATCTGTCAGTTTTAATAATTCAGATTTTAGAATCAAAAGAATCAGCTACCTACTAACCTAAGGATATATCATGGTTTAAACTCGAGGGACAATGCATATTATACTTGTTTTTGAGGCTGGGTCACTTTGTTGAAGGTTCTCTTGTTAAAACCAACATTTATT
The DNA here is from genome assembly GCA_036507255.1 of Megalothorax incertus. NCBI lineage: Eukaryota > Metazoa > Arthropoda > Collembola > Neelipleona > Neelidae > Megalothorax > Megalothorax incertus. The sequence goes on from JAAZTK010002004.1 coordinate 9,182, forward strand.
CGATTGTATTAGTTTTAACTCTGAACTTATGTGTGCTTTTCCAATGGGAGTTGTTGAACCCAGCTTAATTGTTGAGTCTTTGACGTAGAAGAACTCAAGGCAGAAGAATAGCTGACGCCAATAGGCGAGAGAATTCAAAGGAAAAAGGGTTAGGTCCTCTGAATCTGACACCCCAAAAGGGTTAAAAAATAGAATGCTTCAAAATATTTCCTCCACAAGTGCCCTCAAAAAGAATACTTATATCGTAAAATACAAGTGCCTTAAATATTTGGGCTACAAAAGCTCCACAGCTTTCGTTAGTCTTAAAAATTAAGAAATCCCTACTTTTCATGCATACTTGTCATGCATATGAAATGAGATCTGTAAACGAAATGATCAATTAACGTTAAAAATTAACGATTTACTTAAAAGTTACTTAAAGAATGTCAACCATCATTAGAAGATTTGACGCATTTAAATGCATGGATTATCCTTCATCTGGTTAGCTCCTCAATTGTATCTGTAATTGTATAGATTTAACTTTAAGATACAATTCAGAATACGTTACTTAAGTATATACAGTTTTAATGAAACAAAGCAAAATAATGCATTCTTTTAAATAATGACTTCACAGGTGATGGCTTTTCCAAAATCTTGTTTACAAACGCAATTATAAGATAATTAATAATTAATAATTATTCTTAAATGTAGATAGATATTAATATTATTATCTTTACTTTAATCTTTAAGAATTCCAGGTCAGAATTTGCTTTTAAATAAAGCAGAATGAAAAGGTATTTGAATCAGGGATAGTAGAATATTTAAATGATTTGAATATATTCTTTTGAAAAATCCCTAAAAAAGTAGTTAGTCAGTATACCGAACCAGAGCACATAAATGTCATTGGTTCTTTCATTCTAAAGAATTAAGAGTATTTTAATTTTAATATTTAATGACACATGTTCGCCCTTCTGGTTGATCACGTCATTCTTGGAAAGTAAAAACAGATACACCTTAAGGGCATATTCTTTGCACCCTATACAATTCTCAGAATCGAATCCTCACTCGGACAGTCATTCATGTCCATCTCTATCAATTCAAAATATCTTGGACTTTGGAGCATCTTCTTCTGGGAAATGCAAAGTACTTTTTCAATTATGCTAATTCAGAATATATAATTTATCATACTATTTGCTCCATTTCCAATTCATACCAAATGCATAAATCTGAAGCTAGTTTAACTACTCTTTTGACGCATGCTGTACAATAATACTTGCCAAACAAGTGGGTTGAGCGAAAGCTCAAAGAAATGACTCATTATAATTCTTAAAAACTTTTTCCTCCTTCGAGCATCAATTGTATAAGCACCTGCATATTAAAGAAGCCAATATAAATTCAATGCCTAATATCCCAATTTAAACTTGCCTATTAAGACTAATTAGCTTTCTACAGAAAAAGACTGGGGAAACCCGAGCTTTAAAATTAAAAAAATAATTTAAAAAAATCTTTTGTATGATACTTTCAGAACGGATCCGACAAACCAGAAATGATGCCCCTGTCGTAATTGACATCCCAGCGGATCTCGCAGCTTCTCCCTCAGAGGATGTCATCAGGACAAATCCATCAAGCGACGAGGTCGAACAAGTCCCGACTGTTTTTGAGCCCGAAAAGAAACCTGAATTTGAGGCAAAGAAACCCGAGAGTTCGGACAGCGTCGAAGATGTCAACGGGGAGAGACCCTCAATTTTTGGAATCCGCCTCCCAACCATTATGATTTATCGGCGTCCGCTCTTCCAGAACCCTTTCTTTTCCCTGAGGAACCCACAGCCGGAAGTTGAGAGTACCGGAACCGAAACTCAAACTGGTCTAGGACACCAAGAGACCCTCTTTGATCATATGGACACTATGATGAAGAGAATGCAGGATCAGATGTCATCCTTCTGGGGAAGCCTCCTCTCCCCCTCATTCCAGCGACCATTCAGACCTCTTAACATCAGGCCAACATTTACAGTCGGGGATTCTGATGAGGACTCAGGAGAGAAAGATATCCTTGATATCGACAGGCTTCCCGCCAATTACACGAATTCAACTTCAGAGACAAAGATGGTTGATGGCCAGATGGTTACTGTCAATAAGACGGTGCACAAAGTCTCTTCCAACAATTCAAATGGATTCTTCCACTTTAGCGTAAGTTTTATTTCAATGAAAAATTTTACTTAAAAATTACCCCTTTTCATATTTATAGGTTGTAAAGATTCACAGCAATCGAGATCAGAGCAAGGAGGGTAAGATCCCAAGCTCTACAGGCGTACCTGAGTTGGCCAACGAGGACAAGAGTTCCACAACCGTTAAAGCCGACCCGAAATTCAATGAGATTGACGGAGCAGAGGAGCCCCTCATTAATAATGAGAAGGAGAAAGTAAGTGGAGGTGGTGGAGGTGGAATAGATGATGGATTGCTCATCAAAGATGCCCCAAAAAATGCTTAGATTTTGACCTGACACTCGCAGCAATTCACTACTAGAGTATATTCACAATGCAATTACCTAATAGAGACACTAATGAATTTACTGTACTATTAAATTACTAATTAGAGACCTATAGATGTGCAAGTGAAATATAATGACTGCAAATAGCAAAATACTAATTTAATAAATAGGTATAGCAGAATTTGAACTTGATGTAATTAAACTCCAAGTTTGTTCTGTACAATAATTAATATTTGCTTTGTATTAATTGACAAAAAATCACGCATTTAAAGTATAAATTACAAAAATTAGCCATATCAAATACAATTTTTTTTGTACATTTGCCTGAAAGAAATTGCTTGAATAAAGACACACACACTGAGCTTCCACTTTTGAATTTTAATCATATTGACATTTGATTTGTTTGACCTTGACCTTCTCATTTCTCCCCGACAGAAAAAATATGAATATGAAATCCCGGCTGAAACCCAGTCCTCTCCGAATAAACCCTTTAACGGAGAAGTAGATGACCTCAATTCGCAAGTTGAGTTTGTTCCCCTTAGCCTGGAGCAAGAGAAACCCCAGAAGGAGATCAAGGAGAGGAATTTGAGATCTGACATCCGGGTGAACAAGTTGTTGGAAAAGAGGAATCTGAAAAGTGGTGGC
>JAAZTK010002005.1:0-12291 GCA_036507255.1 Megalothorax incertus
AATTTTTCTGGGGCATTTTTTTGGTCATCTACTGACCTTCTATCAGAATATGAATACTATTCGCGAAAAGCAAACAGCTGACATTTTTTTGTTGAAATTTACTTAAAAATACTCTTAAATAAGGCAACTTTTATTAATATTGTATTCAAATTCAAATATTGATTACTTTAATAAAGTTAAAAAAAATACGTCCAATAAATTTTGATAGTATAAAATAATTCTTCAAATAAATATTAGTTAGCTCGTAGATCCGCTCAGAGTTCTAGGTTTAGAAGGAACAAGACCCACTTCTGTATTAGTATTCGGAGGAGGAGTCCCTTTAATCCAATCGCTTAAATAGGTACAAGTAGGAGGATTAATTGGTCCAATTTGGGAGCAATCCGAAAAGACAGGGCATACCCCACAAGGGGTACAAACAAATCCAGGTGGGTCAATGAAAGGTTCAATAAGAGTATAGCATTTCTTTCCTCCATTATTCTCACTTCGAATCTTTCCATCATAGACCAGAGTCTGTAGAATTGATTCAATATCCTCCATTGAGAGTGCAACTTTGGCAAGTTTGATATCTGAAATATATTTGTGAATATCTTCAAGTGGAGTCATAGCTTGCATTCTCATAGCTTTTGGGCCAATCTGTTCAAGCTTTTCAAGGGCTTTCTCCTGCCTTTCGGTAATGAATCGGAGGCATTGCTGATTGAGAACCGAGACAAATTCGGATTCAAAATCCTGATCCGAATACCAAGCACCTCCAGTCAGAGATCGATCAGGTTCAATGTCATATAGCATGTACACTTTCTTTTTCGAAGCCTATAAAAATAAATATAAAATAAATCAATAAAATGCAAAAAATTGCAAATATTTACAAAAATTGCAGATATTTAAAAAAATATATTTGGTACTTACATTTACAGACTTTACGGCTTTGATGAGTTTCTTATTCTCAAGCGACTTTAAAATCTTTGTCAAATGGGTCATAGTCAGGTTGGATTTGAATCGAATATCCCTTGTCCAAATCCCTTTATTCCCCGACTCCTTTATGTGGGAGAATACAATCTTCTCTTCATTATCAGCATGTTTGATTTGATCAGGGTCGGTGGATATTACTTTGAGCTTGTATAGGAATTCATTTCCTTGTTTGTACAGTTCAATTAAATCCTAGTAAAGAAAAAAACATATTTTAATGAAATAAATCAAATTATCAAATGGAAGCTTACGCAATCTAGCAATTTATTAATTGCAGAAGCTCTGTCATTAACATTGAGATCCGGTATTTCATTTTGAAGGATCTTATCTGAAATTCCTTTGGGTGAAGACTTCATCATGTTGTACATCCTACAGAGGTAAAAAAAGATGTCAAATTACCTATTATCAAACGTAGGCAATATAAATATTTATGAAAGACAATTAATTAAATGCCTAATTAGATTTAGTACACTTACTTTTTCTCAATTTCAGTTAGTTCGTCAATCATGGCTCTTTCGCTATCACGTCTCTCTCGACCACTGGAAGATGAATCTTTCCTTGATTTGGATCCTGAAGGCTTCTCCTGCTTCACGATCGACAAGTCTGGTGCCTGCTCCATTATTGGACACTTTTTAATTAGGAGATTTAATTAAATATTTCAAAACAGAGTCGGAATAAAATCAAAATGTAAAATTTTAAACTTGCTAAAATCTGTACAAAAATGTGGGAATTTATTTTTGAAATTTTGGACTAAAATAAATTAAACTTTTTGTCAAAAAACCCAATTAAATAGCTAATTAACACCTAATTAAGTCAACAAAACGTGGTAGAATTGTTCAAAAGTACCAGCTCCATAAATCCCAACAATGAAAGAACCAGAAGATATTCAAATTATTGAGTATTCCTCATTTGATTGTGATCCGAGAAAAATTCAGGAATTTTTGCATAAAAACCGGAAACCTGTTATAATAAGAGGAGTTGACATTGGTCCTTGTTTGGAGAAATGGACTCCAAAGTATCTGAAAGAGGTCAACCCTGAAAAGAAGGTCAAGATACACAGGAGTAGGGAGCATCAATTGGATTTTATTAACAAAAACTTTCGCTATGAAACTATTGGGTTCTTTGAGCTGATTGACAAATGTGCAGACCCGGATTCGGTCAATGATTATCTTTATTTAAGGTCATTGGGTGAAGATCCTAGGTCAGTTTGAACTTTGTCATTAACTTTAATTCAAAATTGCTTAATTCGTTTAATTTGTACTTGTAGGGGGAAAGATATATCGGATTTATCAAAGCATTTCCCTGAACTTTCAAAGGATATCCAAATTCCCCAATTCTTTCCTCAGGAATCATTTTTCTCATCTGTATTCCGAATATCCTCCCCTCGACTTCAGCTTTGGACACATTATGTAAAAATCTAATTTATATAATTTTAAAATATTTGGCTAAATTCATTTTCAATTTTTCAGGATACCTGTGATAATATTTTAATTCAAATCAAAGGGAGAAAGCGTTTGGTATAAAATTACTACATATAATGCCTATATCTATTGAATCTAATTCGACTCGTTTGGTTAGGTTCTCTATCCTCCTTCTGAAGCACTGAATCTTTACATGATTGGAGATAAATCTGCAGTTTTGGACATTGATGCTCCCCAAAAGGACAAGTTTCCGAAATTTTATGAAGCAAATAGAATGGAAACTTTCCTTGAAGAAGGAGAAATCCTCTTTATTCCCTCCCTGTGGTTCCATAATGTTACTGCGTTGGATTTTACAATTTCTGTGAATGTGTTTTGGAAAAATTTGAGCCTTGAATTGTACGATAAAAAAGATACATATGGGAATCGAGAATTGATCCCTGCTCAATTGGCTTTTAAAACCTTTGAGAAAGCAACGCACCAACTCAAAACACTTCCAAGTAAGAGTTAAAAGTACATTCTGCCTAACTGTCAATTAATATTAATTTAATTATTTTGATTAAGGCGAATATGAAGATTTCTATCTACGTCAAATGATAACTTTGATCGAGAGGAGGCTTGATGAATTACAGATTAAAAAACCTACTGAATAAATAAAATTGAAAGGCTCATTTAAAATCTTTACAAATCACATTTATTTCATTTGTATAAATATAATATCTTAGCTAATTTACGGATTTAAAAATTCTTATCAATATGCGTGACTGAGGATGAATAAAACTACTCTATCAATATAGTAGTAAAATTCCATATTACATTTGCCTCATATCAAAATTCTAAACACTACCTACATGATATAATGCAGATAGCTTATAATGTCCTAGGAGTTGCCTAAATGTCGTAACATCAATTCATAATGTAAAGGTATATATCGCGTATTTAAACTTTTACTACAAATTATCTCGAATACTTCGGTTGATTCAAGAACTGCAATTTATAAAATAGGAATAGCTTAAAAAGATGATTGAAACTTGAAAGATTAACATTCTATTAAAAAGTGACGAATTAGCAATTGCACAAATGTACTATTTGAAACGCGAAACTTGTATCTGTAATTGTAAAAAATCTAATGGCTTAAGTGTAAAAGTAGACCTATGTATTTCATTTATAGCCCGTAATACGATTATACGAGTACGTCACTTTATTCTTTCCATTTTTCTTCCGATTCCTTTTTAAATTCAGGCTCAAGTTGAGACCGGAATCCCTCGAGAACGTTTGAAGTGGCTTCAGCGACGAGGATTATTGGTTTCACAACGGTGGGTGGAATTTGTCCTATAAAAAATCCATATTACATTACTTTATTGAACTTTGTAAAGTTTATACGAATATCTCGTAAATGATTAATTGGGACATACTTAAAACTCCTCCAACTGCTCCAGAAACACCCTTTTGCTCATGTTCTTTACTTGCCACTTTAACAATATCTGCAAGAAGAAATAATATTAAAAAATTAAATCAACTCGTAATTCTCCTTCCTATGTCAAAATAGTATCAGTATGTAATGGTATGTAATGGTATGCACTTACTTTGTGCGGTTTCTCCAATACCCTTTTTTAAAATTAATACAATTTGAAATAGAATTAGTAAAATACCAGAGGGAGAATTTTCAATATTAAAATATGTACCTCGCGAACAACATGGTAAGCATTTGTCATTCCCTCGCGAATATCACTTGGCTGTTGAATCCTCTTTCTCTTGCTTGAAGATTGTCTCCTCTGTTGGTGAACGCTAGGTCCAGGGGATACCATATCAAATGTAAATTCACCGACACTCTAAATGATGGAATTTCAACTTTTAATAAAAATTTCATAGCCTTTGTTGTTTCAAAGTTCTACCTGAATTGCTTTTACAAATCGATTGCTAAGTTCAAGAGCCGCTAGCGCTGTTGACGCTGAAAACGCATTTGCACCTTTTTGTAGACCCTTTGCTATACGCCCATCCTTTTGATATTGCTCAATCGGCATGTAGAATAAATCCCGAACACCTTGGACTATATAGAAGAAACAAAATTGGTAGTCCTTTTTTTTAAAAAAATACAATTTCTTACAAAGTTGCACAAAAGAGTACATTGGACCAACACCTCCAAGGAGGGAAGGCAATTGATTCTTTCCAATGTCTTGAGACCATTCTGATAGCAGATGAGCGTAAAGTTTATCATATCCAAGAATCCTGCGTTTTTAAAAAAAGATTTAAAAAATTAAAGCAATCTTGATATATCGAGTATACCCATTCCGATGATTTATTCTTTTCAGATATATTTCAGAGCGATCCAATTGTGCTAAACCCATTAGCAGTCCAGCCTTAGGCCCAAGAGCCATATCCACTCGTTTGCCATGATAATCAATTCGGATTGGTACTTCGGGAGAAAACATTACTTGTCTACAATGAAATAGAAATAATTAATTCAAATCACTAAAAATGTAAGTTTATTGCAAACCCACCGGAAAAATATTGGAAAAGAAGATCTGGAAGAGTCAACGGATGGGGTTTTTGATGATAGAGAAATATTATCAGGATCTTGGGGAGGAGAAGTGGATTCACAGGTAAGATTTATAAGATTTGGCGCTTCAAGATCATCCTCTAAAGCCCCTTGAAATGCTCCCTCTTCCACTAGATCCACATTGTTCAGGGTTCTTATCGGAAGGGATTCCATTGATGAGGATTTTGTAGGATTTTGGCTAGACATTTTTCTAAGCATTTCTTCATCTATGTAAAATAAATTTAGGTATATTACTTATTAAATAGCTATTTCTTCTAAACACAAACCATCAAGATCCGGTTTCAAAAGAATGGATTCATTCAAAAACTGATATAGAAAAAGAATGGCATCTTGATCGATATTCAGGCGTATGGGTAGAAGTGAGATTTTCAGAACGCATTCCTCAATGTTCCTTTGGGGGTCAGAGCGGAGGTGGGCAGCTTTGATAAATATCTATTCATACCAATATTTCATTTATCTTAAAAAAGTTGCAAAAAAGGTTCAAACCATATGAGCATGGGATTGTTTGGGCCGTGTAGAAGAAGTGTAGAGATATAACATTTTGTTGTATTGAGATGAGCGAAGACGGTCTCGAATCTCGACATTATTCACCACAATTACTTGTCTTGATCTGAAATAATTTTGATTTATATTTCAATAAAATGCAATGCCTATTTATTTAGTTGAAATACTACACTTACGCTTGTTCCGTATTCTCAGGATATACTTCATGGGATATTTTAATCTTGAAAATTGGATAATATTGAAATAATGTCCAATAACTTTTTAAATATGTTATTCAGAAATAAATAAATACCTTGTTTAAATGAAGTTCAAGTAGAAAATCGTGATTGCGGCCCTTACCACCTTGATTCCTCCAATTTGATCCCTCTAATTGATGCTTTGTTTGAATCTTTGGGCTTTCATAGGTTTCCCAAACGCTCTGTAAATAGTATCAGTATTAAAACACATTCTTTATTTTGAATAAACATCTCATCGCTATATTCACCTCAAAACATTTCGTTTTGTAAGACACTGCTCCTGGATTTAAAGCATCAATACCAAAGTCCAACTCATTTTGCTCGTAATTCATCTGAAAACTGTCTAACTTTTTTGACTCCGTAGGCCTGCAAATACAGGTTTCGAATATAGGTCTTTCACAATGCTATTTTTTTTAAAAATATAAACTTACGTATCTCCAGACCCCTCATCTGACACTTTATTCTCCTTCCCACCAGGCCCAAAATCCTCTCCACCATACATATGAAAGACAATCGACATTTCCTGAAGGGTATACCTCATAATCGGATTCGGGTAATGTTTAGGTGCTTTGAGAATATCTGTTTTCCCCAAAGGAGGCGCAAAATAATTTTCAATAAGTTGAATAGGCTCGTCAATCAGGACACGTGCTTCAGGTTCTCCATTCTTTGGCATAATCCCTGTCCCAGCTTCATTTTCCAGAACAAAAAATTCCTCTTCATCCTCTTCATCAGGATTAATGTCCACAGGGAGCCCATCCGATGTTTCCATAATAGGATCCATCATCATTCTTGAAAAGATTAGCTGCGGTTCTTCTCGTAGCCTTCCTCCACCCTCATCAAACATCTCATCCTCCTTTGGTGTGAAATGAAGCTCGATTCCCCCTTTCCCAGACTTTTTATATTCTTCTTTATTTAGACCACAAAATTGTGCTTTGGATTCTTTCATTGCTTCCGAAACCAGGTCATGAACAGGATCTTTTCCCGCCTCTAAACCCATCTGCTGTTGTGTCTCAATGAGGAGATCACCAGGTTGACTTGTAATTTCTCCATCAATAAGCCCTCCATCTCTCAATGAAGAAGGAGAATACAAGACCTCATCTGAGCCCCTCGTAAAATTATATCTTAATTCATTCAAATCTCCATCATTTGCACAGTATGTAATCAATTCCAACAGGGCTTTGAGTGAGTCTGAGCAAGTACGAATATTCAGTACATTATTACTTGCAGTAAATTCAAATCTTGGGATTAGTGTATCTCTTAATTTGCAAATCCGGACACATAATTCAAGGAAATCCATATCAATCACACAAACGTAATCATTTTTCAAATCAATGGAGCTCACGGGTGACTGCTTTGCGCTAAGAAAGAAAGCAGCATCCTCAGCAATAAATCGTAGAACAGAGGTATTTGTAAGGGCTGCAATGTTACTTGAGATTGAAAAGTTTTCTACGGTTAGAACGGACCGAAGGGGCAGGAAAAGTGGATTGTAAATCACTGCACAATTCCATAAATGTAAATGAAATTCGGTAATGATTGCAGATGGGATATAGCCTGGGACTAGAGCGTCTCGTACATCAAAGAATTCTACAATCTGATGAAACCATAAGCGATTAGGAAGGGAAATCTTATGATCCATTATCCCATCTTGAATAGCCATTGCAACTTTGAATGTTTTTATATTAGCAGGAGGATCTCGTTCAATTCGAATGGCAAGAGAAAGCATATCAATGTGCTCAAGGGTTGGAGTATTCGAGCTAATTTTAGTTATCATTCCATCCTCAATTGGATAAACTACTTTCCGTATGTTTAGCTTTGGATTGTAATCTGGCAGCTCTGGAATATCATCAGATTCGAACAACTCTGAAATTCATAAAGATTAATTAAATTATTTTCAATTTGAAGTAATTTAAATCTTTTAGTTTTTACCATGATGAAAAAACGAGCCCTTATTCGCATACAAACACAGATATCCCAAATCCCGATTCCCTTTGTAGCTTGAAACAATAAACAAATTCCCCTGGTCAATCTTGAAGGTAATTTGACCCTTTTTCTCAGGTACAGTATTCCCAAAAGTATCCTGTAATGAAACAATTTTTTTAAAATTCAGTCTAAAACTCGAGTTTAGAGCATACCAAAAAAGGAGTATAGAGAGAACAAGTTCCCTTTGAAATGAAAAGCCTCAGGGTCACCTCATTTTGACCCCTCTCAGCAAAATCTGGTTTCTTGTCCGGGGTTTTCCGCTTGTTGTCATTCGGAGTGTAAAATGCGCTCATTTCTTCCTCGGAATCTGACTCGGAATCTACAAAATGGTCGAATTAAACATAGTATTTGCAAGTATTCTTAAATATTAAAATCTTACCAAGTTTTATTCCAGATTTGCACATGGAAAAAGCATTTTGCGGAGGGGCGTAACAACCATGAAATTGCGTGTCAGAGGATGCTTCAAAGGATTTTGGAGTATAAGGTTCCCATAAGAGTAAGTCCGTACTAACCCGGTTGTAAATATTTTCAAAGAATTGCTTGGAAGGGAGAGATAAATTGACGGATCGAAGGTTTAATTCAATTCGATAATGAGTATTTTTATTAGCATCAATAAAATTCTCCATTTCAATTCGATTCCCTGGAATGACACTCTCCGTAGAACTCCCATTATTAACATTGTTTTCTTCAGTATGAGAACTTGACTCATGAATAATTTTACGGGAACTGAATGGTGAGGACTCTTTATTCTTTTGATTCATTATATTTTCAATTGAATCTCCTTCATCCGAAACTTCAGACTCAACCGTTACAGTATCTTTCCCCGTTTCTGGATAAATCCAGACTTGAACTCTGGGCCAATCATATCCTTTGGCCTGTAAAGAAGGACCATCAATCTCTGGATCGTCAGAAGAGACACTTCCAAAATGAATGGGGTTTGATTCTTGAGTTTCCTGAATAAAAAATTTGATTTATTAACACAATAATATCTCAAAAAAAAATCTAAAAAGAACCTTGTAAAATAACGAGGCAAACTGACAGGTCAAATCCAATTCAGAAACGGGTGAATAGGAATTGAGTACAGTGGAGAAATTAAAATCCTTCATCTTGATAATAACAGAATCATTCCGAAGATTCCTCTTCCAGTAAGGTACACGACTTAAATCACAATCAGGCCGTAAATCAGGAATTGGGAATCTAAAAATTCCAATTGGTTATTTAAACCTTTTCTTAGAGATTTGAATAAATTTTTTCACCTGAAGTTAATTGCACAACTTGGAGACTTGACCTTGATCATATAAACTGATTGTCCTTGGGTAATATGATCGGGTTCCTTTACGTTAAAGTAAAATTTTAATTCAAATTCAATCAAAAAATCCAAATAAAATAAACCTGGTATTTTGGAGAATGATTCCCAGATTGAAAGAAAGGAAGCTTGGGATAGAGTAGTGAGCTTAGACGATCAATCATTGAGATATCAATTTCAGAGTTGAATTCTTTCAAATTGAATCTGGAATTTAAAATTTAAAATATAATAATTTTCAAACTAAAGTATCCAAATGTACTCACTTTAAAGAAGTTTTACTTCCCAATTTCTTGTAAACTTTATTCCTAAATTCAATTTTCAAGGATTGATGTCCACTCTCCCAGCTATCCGGAAACGAGAGTACATCAATTGGAAGGCATGGCGTTCCGGATAAAATTGATTCCTTTTCCAGATACTCGACAATCTCACAAAATCCAACCGAGATTGTACCAGAGAATATCGGTATTGAATCTTCAACTACATCAGTCCCTTCCAATTTAACGGGAGCAAATACAAATCGGGTATGACTTTGATTACAAGAATTATTCAATGTTTCCCGGATTTTTAATACATCCTTTTTCCCAGAAATTGTCAGGCCAAAAATTCCAAGCTTTTCAAAAAATTGCTTTGAATATCCTTTGAGAGTGTCAACAGTAGAATTGACTACGGCGGACGAGGTGGATAGGATCAGAGTTTCTTCATGAAGGATGGTAATGAGAGCACTAGCCAGGGATAGATTGAATTTGGTTTTTTCCGTTGTTCCTGTTTTCGAATTCATTGTAATTGCAGAATGATAGAAGTTAGACTTTTCCCCAACGGAAGACACGCTTTCAGACATTGATTGTTGCATCGAGCAAGTTGAGGTTGTGATTGAAGTGTTTAACAAGTTTGAATGTATACTGCTTTGCATTCCTCCGCTTTTGGATTTCATTGGGAGGAATTCATCATCATCATCGTCTGTAGATTAATATTTATTATCTTACTAGCTTAATTAAGGATATAGGGAAAGAACTAACTTGACATTGGCGAAGACCATCCATGTTGCTGTAAAACTCCTGGCTGCAATCCAATCATTCCTGGTTTCAAATGTTCATCCAATTCCTTTTGTACCCTCTCAAAATCAAAGTAATCCATTAGTTTTTCTTTCCCAAATACTTTGGACATGTCTTCATCCCTGGGAAATAATTAATAATTTTAAAAATACACCAAATTAAAATTATATTGATGTTATAATATAAATGCGCATACGGGAGATTTGAATTTGGATTAAAAAATTCTTGGGCAAGTTTCAGGAGGACATGAGCTTGCATAGGAGAAAGGAATCCAATCAATGATCCGAGGTTGCAATCAACACTCAACTATTTTGGAAAATGTTTTTAAACTTTAAAAAAAAGATTTTTGTATAAATTAAAATACCTGTGGGGCTATTATTGATTCATCTTTTTTAATTTTGAGTATGATTTCGTGGAGCCCAGTCATTTTGCCAATTAATATCAAATTATCTCTCTCTTTTTCTGTATCGCCTTGAAATAAGTACTGCAAGAGAAATTAAAAAATAAATTAGCGTGTACTAATTCTTTGAATTGGTTTCATTGTACAATAGTATATATGTACCTGCGAAATATTTTTATACAGGTCACAATAAACAGTTATTCCTCTAATCTCAATCTTTTTGAGCGAAAAGGCGGATTCGTAAACTTTCCGATCTTCTCTTTTATCATTGCACGTCTCGTCCGAATATTTCCATCTGAAATTGATCAAAGTTTCAATAAATTGCTGGGAATATATCACAAAAAAGTAGGTAATGAAAAACTTACTCTTTCAAATGAAATTCAAGAGCAATTCCCAAATTGATGTCCTTTTGCGAATATTCTATTCTGATGATGGTATCAACAAAGCACATTTTGACTCTCGATAAAACTAATATAATATAAGTGATATAAATTAATTTGTATGTCTAATTTTTAAATTTGTACGAAATTGCATTTCTCAAAACTAACCAGCATCAATAGTTTGCGCGCAATGTTCCAGGCCAGAAAGGGGCTCTTGATTTTCAAATTCCTTTTCTTCCTCATCACAGCTTTTGAGACATTCTTCGGCCAGTTGCATACTAGAAGCTTGCATACTAGTCCACATTGAATCCAGCATAGATCCTCCTAATTGAGAAGAATATGCTTTATGAATTTAGTTGGAATTTTGAAAAAATATATATACCATTGGCAAATCTATTCTTTGGCTGAACTGTTACTTGAAGGCCTATAAAAAGTAATTAGAGCATTAATATTTAAATACCTTTAAATCTACGTAAATTATAAAGCATGCAATACAATACTTACCAACAACTTGTATTTCACAACTTTCTTGCATGATGGAAGACCAAGGAATAGATGCAGATATGGAATCCAGTCGACCCTCTTTAAATTCAATTGGAATGTTTTGTTGTTCAGCCAGTAAATTAAGTGCCTGAAAGAAATAACATGAAATTTTTTCTAATTAATACCTTTGATTAAACCACGAGTCCAATTTATACCTGGCAATCGAGCTCGACATCCTTAACTCGTCCAGTCCCATTGTAAAGGTCTACAGAAAGCTGATCAGCTGTTCAAAGTAAACAAAGAAATCATTTAACTTTTTAAATCCATTTCTCTTAATTTATTTACCTTCAATCTTCTTTTGTAAATATTGTCCCAAATATCTAAACAAGCAGGGTCAGAAAAAAGGTTTTAAAGTAACATCAAAAATAAATTATTAAAGATTAATGAAAGATCAACAAACCTTTGAATTAGATATCGACATACTCTCTTTTTAATACTCTCTGTCCATTGAGACCACATTCTGCAAACACAGAATTAAATTAAATCATTAAAACCATAAAATGCAAGGCTAGCAAAATCCAAAAGATTAGAAATTAATTCTTCAATTAAATCCTATAAATATAAACTTACTTTGACCCCCCGAGTCTCGAGGGCCGTGGATCCTCTCAAAAAATATGGACTAGGAGAGAATACCAAGTATATTGACGGAGAATTTAATAATAATTTTAATTATGGTATATCAATCATATTGTTAAATCACAAAATGTAACGATTTCAAACAAAGAAAGTTAATTAACCCCTCAAATACAAATCCTCAGTATTAAAATTCCATAAATATACTTTTATACTATTTCTAAAAATACACACAACCCGATCCAAACAAATAAATACCAATCCTAATTAACTTTTAATTATCTTCCAAACCCACTAATTAAATGTAATTGTCTTGTCCGTTTTAGAGCTGGAGAAGTTGATGATTAATTAAAGTGTACATCAGTATCTGCGTTCA
>JAAZTK010002006.1:0-12281 GCA_036507255.1 Megalothorax incertus
TGAACAATAAAACTCCTAATTACTCTGAATTGGAGTCCGGCCCTATAATGAATGTCAATGGGTCTCTTCCTCCTCATCCTCATCCTCACAATGGGGCGAGTGGAACAAAGTCATTCAGTAGTTCAAATGGTCAGAATAAGGACTCGTCATTTGCATTCTCCTCTAATCAACCTCAAAGCCAGCACCCTTCTTCTTCTAATACTTCTTTGTCCTATTCACATCTATTACATCAGAATTCGAACCCACAACAGCAACATCTGCCCGGAGAATATAAACTGGTTCGAATTCGAAAGATGAGCTCCTCTCCGGAGGCTCCTTCGGACCTGGGCTTGTCCTTGGAGAAGAATCAGAGTCATCATCATGAGGCTTGTGGATACCTAATCAAGTCTATCCATCCCCAGAGCATTGCAAGGTACAGCATTCGTATTGCTACTAACCGGGGGCATGAGAATCTTAAGGTTGCGTGTAAGCGCACTTAAATGTATATTGCAAAAAAAGTACTGACAATTTTTCAAAAATCATTTTTTTCCCTGAATATATAACATCTTATCTCATTGTAATTAATTTTACTTTAAGTAATTAGCTATTAATTAATTAGTAATAGCTAATTAAATAATTGCATATTTCAAAAATGGGGACCCCCCACTTGACACTTCAGGAGCCCTGGAACTAAGGTCAAAGGTCACCAAATTTTTTATGCAAAGTGACCACATATTCAAGGTCAATGAGTGACAGGACTTTGAGGAAGGTCCGTCCAGGGACGACCTCAGAAAAAAATAAAGTTCAGGGCGACAGCCCCTTTCTCTATGTTAACAAATGGGGGAAATTGAGAAGGTCAATCGTGTCCTGTGGTGTCAAGACCATGTCAACACCCGGGAATTCGATGGCTTTTCACAGAGGAGATCCGGTTTGACGATTTCCGGATGAATAGAGGACGTTTGGTCAAGAAACCACCAGCTGAGAGCTCACAAAAGTTACAATCCCGTTTCCGGGTGATTGGGGCTATCAGCGACAGAGGAAAGTCCCCCTTGACCTCGGTTTAGGGGACCATCGAATCTGCCAAGTATGAAGATATATTGGCCCTAGTCCTAGCTTCCATTTAAGATATGCCACAACATGGATTTGCTTTCATTCTGGATGGGGTGACCTCTAACACTTCCGGTTCGAACTTTGAAGGGCTCGCCTACAATAAATGGAGGACCACACCATGACCTCGCGACTCACCCGACCTCAACGCTATTGAAAATGTGTAGGGAGTCATTAATGATGCTGTCGAGTTAAAAAAATCCACATCTCGGGGGATTTGAGGTCATGGCGAGGGAAGTTTTCGACGGCGTCACTCTCCCCAGCATCTAGTCTCTTTTCGCGAGCATGAAAAATCGGATTCGAAAGGTCACTACCGGAAGAGGAGAGAAGACTGATTGTTGAAACTTATATAACTTTATCTATAATTTACCCTCTTTCATATGCATAAAAAATTATTTTGAAAAATCTACCCATTTTCCAGAAATATTAAAAATAAAAACCTTAAGATTTTTATGCCACCGGTTAGTAGTAATATACATAAACCTTTTTGGGCTTTTCTTGAGAAATAAACTCGCTACAAAAAATTAACTCGCCTTTCTCAACCCCTTTCCCTCATCCCTGTATAAAACTAGGGCTTATGCAATGCATCTAATCGTAACATCTTTATAAGATCTTCTTATTCAGGATGGATTCATTCTAGTATTTACTCTTTTACAATTGGATAATTATTAAACCAGTATCCCTCAATTTTTTCTTTGTTCTTTGCTCCAAGTCCACCCCCTAGTTTATCCTTATTTTTAAACTCTTGTTCAAACAAACCTAAAATCTTATTTTGTTCTAGCTATTGTTATTTCTTTTTCTCACTCCCCCGCTTTATACCCAACAAAAATCCCTATACATATTCATATCGAGTTTTTACGACATTTTACTCGAGATTATGAATACCTAGATATACTGCAATACAGCAATTCTACTCAATTCTCATACTTCGAACCATTGTAGTTTAACGAGTTTTAACGAGAAGGGTATTAAAAACTAAACTTTTCCTATTCCAAAATCCAAAAGAGAGTTTTTCTTTTATTCAGAAAAAAAATCCCAGTGCAGCCTGAAAAACGGCTGAAACTGGGTTTGATGTTTATATCCGTACTTTATACACTTCCAGTGTTTTAAATAGGGATTTCCTATTATAAAGCCAAAGCTATTCAAAAAAAATTTGCCTCCCCCTCACTCTTCAAAAAAATATTTCCATTCAATTCTTTCGCCCTTCTTGTTGCTTTACTATCGTACAATAGTGAGTAAAATTGAGGGCTGTACTGGAGAGGAATACTCCGGATTGAGTTTTAAACAAAAGAGGAGGTTTGGAATGGAAAAACAAAAAGTTTTGGAATGGAGCTAAAAGAAATGCATTGCATCCACCTGGGGCGAAAGATATGTGACTTTTCTACGTTGCATCGTCTGTTGTGCCTTTTTATTATTACGCAATTCATTCCTATTCTTCGTCGTCTAAAGGAATCTCCCAGTTTGGAGAATCTTATGGGAATAGTGTACATTTTTCTTGTCCATTTTTCTCATCAAAATTGTCTACTCAAATGCGCATAGCCTATCAGTATAGGTATATACAGCTACTACCTCTCCATTGCATAATCCTCTAAATAATCCCAAATCTCCTTATATAGAGTTAAATTGCTTTGATAAACAGGGCACACATGGGGTGAAATGCATTGGGGCTTCAGACACTGTAGACAATGAATGATAGAGAGGCATTTGAGATGGGATCTAAAGAGAAATGAAATTGAGTGGACGAGTACTTGGTAGAGTACTTGGCATGTAGTAATACAAAATATCAAATTCTTGCCTATATGAAAAGATCCTCTTCATAAGCTCTTACATATGAAAAGCGTTCAAAGATAATAAATTATTCGCCAGTGAATCTTTATGGCTTTATGAATTTTATGATACGTACTACGAGTATATAAAGTATCCTCATCTGCTGAAATCAACGCAGATTTCAAGATATTTCAAGAGTACTCGAGATCGGGATGCTAAGAGTGAAGGAAATTGGTGAATTTCCTCTTCAATCCTTCTCAAAAAACCCTCAAACTACACTATAAGTAGCAGTTTAGTTTTTGGCTCTTCCTCAACCACCCACCCACACTTTCAATTTCAATTCATCCCCTCTCTCCCCACTTTTTGCCTCAAAGGAAAAAAGGACTTAAAAAGAAGGAAAAGTTTTCAAACTCTCCGAGAATCCTCCCCCTTTTTCTACTTGAACTTCCTCAAAAGGAACTTTAATACTTTTGCATAAAGAATTAAGTACTATGTATCGCGTAGTTTGAGATTCCTGTAAAAACGAAGATGTATGGATTTTTAGAGAATCTTTTGCTTTGAAAAATATATAATATCGGGATGCCCAGAAAGAGTCCTTAAAAGATTTGTAGATATTTCTTATGAATTAGATAATGAGCTTTTTTGCTAATTTACACTTTCAAACCAGTGTGTTTTATCCTCTTTTAAATCCATCTTTCAAAAGAGCTATTGAAGCAAAAGCTTTCAGATCTGCTCAAAAATAATGAATTCTTGGTAAATGTATTTAATTGTTAATTCAATTTACATTCTACTCGTACTAGCCTAATAGATTGAGTCTCCCTTTCTCTTCCGTCATTTCTCATCCCTCTAATAATTAACCATTCTTTTATTTGTAGGAGTCCTTTTCGCTTAATTATTTTGCTGATCAATTAGCCTAGATGCCTATTGGCTTCATCTAGGCTTTGGCTAATTAGAATTAGCAAGTGCAGTGATGAAACCATTTGAATAAATATTTAATTTGACTCTGGCGTGGCTTTGGGCCATCATTGACATACCTTTAGATTGATTTCCCTCTGTCCTAGTCGAGGGAGATGCCTGCAACAAGGGGGATTTTGAATAGTAATTTAATCTGATGAGAGCTGGGGGCTTTTGCAGTTTGCTAATAAAATTCAAATACAAACAAGCTAATTAAATTCAGCAAGTTTCATGCTTTGGGCCCCTTATCTTTCAGCGAATCGGTCAAAGGGGTAAATAAATACAGTAGCAATTGTTGATGGACAAGGATTCCTCAAAACCTCCAAAAACAGGAGACCATAAATGAATTAAAATGTATACCCTTTCAGTTATAATTAGCCTTGTGCCTTCAGCTCTTGGGGCACATTTGGGTCTTGTCAAACGTGCGGGATTGCAAAATCCAACTAAATTAAAGACATGTGCTTATGGACTGAACTACAATGCAATTACATGATACGACCATAATGATTGTACCCAGAGAATATCATATTACATTTTTGCTTTATTCTCTAAAGAAGGAATATATCACAATCTCTTCTAATGTTTGTAGCAATTTATTATTTGAATAAAATGGGCTATTTTGCAACCCGCATATTCTTATGCCTTCAATTACACCGCGGCTAATTTGCATATGCCTATGATTCTTTGAAATTAGAGGTTAAGAACTTTTGCAGACATTATTTTTAATCTTAATTTTTGTAAATTACAGCCAAGGGGAGCTACATGAGAATGACGAGATCATCAGTATTAATGGGAAATTTGTCCGAGCTCTTTCTTTGCATGAGGTGCACTCACTCCTCCGCCTAGGAGCCAAAAGAGACATGGATCTGGTCATTTTGCGACAAAATCCTTCACCTCAATCCCTCTCCTCCGAGACAAGTTCTCTCTCCTCAAGTTCCTCTGATCCTCCATCACCTCCACCGCCCCTTCAAATGCTTCCACCACCTCCACCTCCTCCTGTCTCACTCCCACCATCATCTCTCCCGCCTTGTATTGTCCATGACTCGAATAAAACCATAATAAAAATCAGCTATGAAGACGATGAAAGGTTTCCCCGCAAGAAAAAGAATAGTAAAAGCATTTCCTTTGCAGATGAGGAGCCGACCTCACCTTCCCGAGATGACATGAACTCTGCACGCCGTAAATTTGTATCTAGTCTAATGGAATCCACGTCTAATACGGCGTCCCTGGATCTGGACATGGCGAGTGGACTGGGTGACGCCAAGTTGATTGGTAGGAAAAAGCCCAAAGACGAGTCCCCATCATTTTGCACGCTTCCTCGACGCCCAAAGTCAACGTCCATTTCCACACAGACAATAGTAGTTTGAAAAAGGTTTGGAAATTTTATTATATTTGAAAAAAGGAATAAATTCACTTAGGATTAATACTCTATTTGCACAGGGCCAGGTAAAAAGCCCCTCGGATTCACGGTTGTCGGAGGGAAAGACAGCAGCAAAGGTGATATCGGAATTTACGTTAAAAGTATCTTACCAAATGGGCAAGCAATCGAGGACGGTCGACTCCAAGAAGGTGAGGGAGCTTTTATAGATAGCCATGCGACGGTTGTCGGACCTATGAATAAATCCTTGCCCTTTTGTCAGCCCATGAGGAAATGTTCTCGACTTCGCACCCTCTCTAATTTACCCATTCTCCTCAAAAACTTCCAAAACTCCCCTCTCCCCTGATTCATGTCTGTTTGGATAGTCAAATAAATAATTCACTTAACCTTAGCCTGGATTTGTGTGAAGGCTCTCTAGTCCGAATTCAAGTCCAAGGTTAAACTGGTAGTAGTAACAAAAGCCCTGGCTCCATTCGACCAGGTATAATTTTATTATCAAGCAGAGAAACCCTAACCAAAAGCCAGCACAAGCTAAAGATATAAACTATTCCTGAGGAATGCTCTCGGCTTGATTCTCTAAGCTCTTGCATTGATGATTATAAAATATTCAAAGGAAATTCCGTCCAAGTTTACTGATTAGCCACATCCCATCAAAAATTCCATATTTATTAGATGAGTTTCAATGCAGCGGAATAACCCCCCTCCGAAATAAATCAAGTTTAAATTTCAAAATCCTACACAAATATCATTTGAATTGATTTTATGAAATAAATTTTATTTTTGATCAAATACGGATAGAATAAATAAAGAAAAGCGTGTCAATCCTTTTAGATGAACCTTTTGAACCCAAAAGCTTGATAAATGCGGTTTTAATAAGGAGGAGCAAGTAAATTTTAAATTCAGGGGGCAGATGTTAATAAATAGAGGAAAGTACAATATTATATGGACCTGGGACAAGTTGATTGGAGCAGTTCTCTCCCGAAGAAAATAAATCAAAAGTGTCTGTTTGCGGAGTTCAGTTCCGGGGGAATTTAATGAAATAAAGCAAATAAAGAGACCGAGTGGGGAGAGCCATTCGCCTCCCCGAATCCCCATTATCCCAGCTAGCGATCCACAGGGGCAATTGTATATTTAGCAATGCGGGTAGTTTAGGAGGATTTATTTTGTGAAGATTTGACTTTGAAAGAAAGGCTCCATTGGGTGGTGGAGACAAAGGAAAGTCTGTCTTAAGGGGGAAAGACGGCTGCTGGACTTGTGTCGAGTGGAGGAGGTTGTAACAAGGGTTTTATATACGCTGAAGAATGTTTATTTTCTTTGGTGGATGAACCAGAACCTTATTAGTTATAAGATGGAATTCGGAGGAGTAAGAGAAGGGAGAGAAAGTAATAAATTTTGGTTATGGTTCAACTCCTCTGAAATCGAAGGACTAGCCTCAACTTTGATAAATTGAATGTCTTCAAAAATTTCTACATATAGGAATATATAGGAAAAGTATATACCCCCGAAATCGTCAAGTTCAAAAGTCTGTCAATATTGACAGGGAATTGAACTTAAACTTTGGAGTTTGACACAAGACTTGAAAGTATTTTGAATAAAACTATCAAAATTGATTCCTTGAATTACTTTTCAAAAAATGTTTCCCAATTCATTTCCTATTTCGCCCTATACATTTTCTATTATAAAGAATTAAGAGTTAGTTTGAAATTAATCTATTTTTTATGATTTTTCAGGCTCTGAGATTCTGGCAATAAACGGGGAAGTCGTAGATGGACTTACGCATGTTGAAGCAGTCAGACTATTTAAGAAAGTGAAAGTGGGGGATTTGGCACTTGTCGTGAATTGCAGGGAAAAGAAAAAGATATCAACAAATTCAATGAAATCTGTATCATGCGAGAATTTGATCGACAAATGATGATCAATACCAAATGATCTACTTTTAAATATACTGTACCAAAATTGCAAAATTTTTAAAAACGAATTGATATTAAAATTAAAAAGTAGAATAAAACAAGCAAATCTGTATCTAAAATTGTATAATTTTTAAGAATTTTGTGAATTATTCATCTATACGGCTAATAGGCTATAAAGTGTAAATTGCAAATGTAAACTAATACACAATTGTATCGTAGGCTAGTGTTTGTACACATTCCATAATAAATCATAAATCTTTTAGAATATGCATAATTATTAAATATATCTTTAATTGTCGGTACAATTTCCTTATTTTGTACATAATATTGTAAATATTCAATTTAAAGAGCATTATTAAAGTGAGATTTTTAAAATATACGTAGTACCGAGGCATTAGTCGATTTACGAATATTAAATATTTACATACAATAATTACTGTATATAAATATTAACGATAAATATATTGTTAGGAACTTCTTAAGGTTCAATGTTAAAAGATAAAGGTAGTATTCAGATCTGGTATTAAATTACTTTGAAATGAGAATAAATCCCAGTTGAGGGAAACAGTTTGAATTAATGAATGCGTAAATTTGTAAAACTCTTTACTCAATTTATATTCATTATCTGAGAGATTTACTTTGCTCTATTCTGGAATCTGAATAGTTACAAGTAGTGTACAATTTAGGTTAAATTAAGAGAGAGAAAGAAACAGGGAGAAACTTTTCGAGTAAAATTATATAGGAAGCTTAGCAGTGGGAGGAGGAATTAGAGCAGACATTCGGAGGGGAAAGTAGGAGGAATTTAATGCCTTAATTTAACCGATTCGAAAGCTTGGGGGAAGATTGTAAAGAAAAAGTAAACTCTTCAATGTCAACGGCACTGGGCTTCTCTTGGTCTATATCTCCTGATAAAATACTTCTAGGTAATAAGTGAAATTAAACAATAGCCAACTCATTAATTCATTCGGATGCTCCCTATGCTTTCTCTAAAACTTTTCAAATGCAAATATATTTCGGAGGGGAAAGCTGCAAAGCAATACCTACCCTGAAAAAGAGTAACTTCTTTAGAAATAAATTTCTCTAAACTTTTAGTAATTATTTGGTAAATATAAAAGTAAAAGAACGATGAACAATTTTTTAAAAATATTTCTGAACTCTGAAACTCTTTATTCCATCAAATTTCATTTTTAATTTAAACATGAAATTCTTTTATCGTCACATTTCTCAATAAATAATATTTTAAGTGTATTTACAGGATGAGTGAGTACAGCTTGTTTAAACAGGGTTTTTAACTTTAATTCCCATTCTCGCCATGTAATCTTGATACTCCTTGAAAGTCGGACTATTCTCAATCACCCCGAGACCCCGAGCAAATCGTTTTACCCCATTTGATTCTGAAGATGGAGGACCATTTGAAGGAGCAGAAGCAGAATTATTCTTGCTCGAATATGCAATTCTTTTGACCTTGATCAGTTCAAAATACCGTGACTCTCCCTGAGGAAAGCTTCGCTTATATTCTCTTCGCTCCATGATCTTAATAGTTTGCTGACCCAGATTTGATCCGAAGCTTTCATTTCCTCGTGAATATCCAGCATTTGGTGAACCAGCAGCTTGTTTCAACTCATTCTTCCTCATTTCTTCATAATCAATCTTTCTAGCTTGGATATCCGATAGGATCGGCGTAATAACTTTTGGAGGCGAAGAGACCAGAGGTTGCTTATTTGGGTGCCCATTTAAAACTTCAACCTGAATACGGCTCCAATTGGAAGATCCAAACCCACTGCCAAAATGTCCAGAGACATTTGAAAGTACTTCACTCTCGCCCAGAGTAGGCATCTCAAAGTCTGAGACTTGATTAGGAGCATTCAGGGCATCTGGGATGGCGGATTCTTCAAAATCAAAGCCAGAATCGCTCGCTTCAAGGAACTCTTTCATGTCTTTTGGAGCTTGTTCCTTCATCGTCTCCTCATTCCTTAATTCTGGACTCTCTTCAGGCTTCCCATTTGTTCGTGCATACTCTTTTTGATACGAACTCAGACGAGTATTCACCTCAATGATCTTGACCTCAAGCTTTGCCAATCTGCTTTCGACCTCTTCTTGAGCTTTCTTCCGTTCCTCGTCGAAATCCATCCTTTTAAGGGCAACTTGCCTTTTATACATGAGTGCAGCTTGATATTGGAGGGAATACTCATTATAATCGAAGATTGCATCATCATAATTCTCCTTTGATAGACGGTGCTTCTATTAATTCATTTAATAATTAATTAAATAATATCATTTTTGGAAGGTTGAAATTAATTACTTGATAAGCATTAGTCAGCCGAGAATCTTTACCATCAATCCCAGTCGTCTTCTTGCGCTCTTCATTGTTCTTATTTTCCTCGAGACGTTCGCTGAAAAGAAATATATAAACTTTCGATGTCGGATTTTTTGTAAAAATTATGTAAAAAAATTAAAACTTACAGCCCCTCCTTGATCTGACTACGTAAATCTGGACTAATCTTCGAATATAGCTCATTCAGTTCAACTGGGTTGTTAATCAGCTGTTGACTCATTTTTGACATCTCTTTTTCTTTCTGGGTATACTCTGGCTCTGGCACCAGCCCGAGTTGGGCCTAGGAGTTCAATGTCAATTTATAATCTAGTTATTTTAAATATTGTGAAAAATCTTACCGCATTAGACTTATCAGGAGAAGCAGAGTTGTCGATGGTAGGTGAATCCATCTCAGAAGTCTTGGCCAAGTTGTGAATGCCTTTGACATTGGTATGACGAAGGCTCGATCTTGTAACTCGCCGAGGCGGAGGTGACAAAAATGCTTTCTTTCCTACTCCAACTTTTGCCTTTCCAGTTTTAGTACTTTTAACCATTTCCATCTTGGTCTTTGGCTTACCCATTCTTGGCTCTCTTCCTGTAAATGACAATTAAATTTAATTAACGTCAAATTCAATGTAATAAACACCTAAATCTTAACTGCGTAAATCGCAGCAAAAAAGAAGCGCCATTTAGGCCTAAAGTTTTAACCCTCTAAAATCATGCAAATTTGACCAATTTGATGAGAATTTTTTGCTTACTCTTAATGACTCCGACCTTGACCTCAAAATGACACGATAAACCGAGTTTGAGAACGGCTTTAATTAGGTAATTAAAAGCGAAAGTTAATTATTCTGGAGCTCGCTTTCGGCAGACTTGTGGAATTCAAAAATAAGGATTTTTGACGCGATATTAGCCTTCATTTAGCGATTTTGGGGGATTTTGATACAAAATTTTACAGTCGAGTCGTCGACGTCTTTAATTATTGTATTGTAGTAATTAACCCTTTGATATTCACGTTCCATTTAACTAGGAATTTACAAGTTTAATTCGATCACTTTAATGAAAATTCACCTCGAGATTATACTCAGATTATACCAGTGCAGTGCAACGAAGAGTTATTTGGTAAATTGACCATTGTGGACAACTCCTTTGGGGTCGAATTAATCATAATGGGACAAAGAAATATCTAAAATCTAAAGTGTAGACTCTAGAGGTGCTCAGCCTCGGTCCAACTCAATTTACAATTTTACACCAAATTCACCCTCTTCTAAGCCTCTTGTACAGCTTGATAATACCATATTCAATTCCCCTCTCCTCATCATTTTTGAAGAGCTCAAATCCCCACCCTCTAATATAGTGTTAACATAACCAAAATGTGGATTTACGAGCATTCGGAATTTCGGAGGGGTGCTAATATGCACACAGATGAAGTGCACAATCCCCAATTGCATTCTAAATACTACATACTTTGAGTTTGGGTATTTTATATAAGGGGAAATTTCCCCCCATAGTCATCTCATGAATATCAAGCCAAATACACACACTTTTGCATTTTCCGGGAGTCAGAGGAGAAGGCACGAACACTCAGGATCAGCGAAAAACGCACTTTTTCTCTTATTGTAAAAGTTCTCGTTATTTTTACCACTCTCCCGCACTTTTCTCGCTTTTAGATCTTTGGAATCGATTTCTCCTGCGAGAATTTATGACTTTTTTCATTAAAATTAGGCCATGAATCATTCGAGGGCAACCCGGCCCTGGACTCGAGCCTAAAACCGGTAAAAAAGGTTAATTTAACTAGGGGTAATTTAGCATTTCAAAAGTCGCCGAATGAAAACATGATTTTTTTCTAAAAATTCATCCTCATTTCTTCATCCCGAGCTCAGCATGATGTCAAAACAGGTCGAGACTCAGAGGAAAGTGTTTCAAAAGGAGCTCAATTCATTCCTTTATGAGTTTCTTCACTTTCTTGATACATTGTTTTAAACCTTGAGGCTTCGAATCCTCTCCTCAGGGACCCTTATCACATCATTTTTAGGGCCCTGCACGTGAACTCATATCTCGTTGATTCTCCCTTTATTGGAGCCAATGTCTAATAGAATGACTCAGACAGGGATCACCACAAAATTCACAGGTAGGAGTTGCAGTGACAGGTCTTAATTTTAATCTTAAGTGCGGGGAGGTTGGAGCCCAAAGTACCTAAAAGAATCATCGGAGCTAGCATGATTAGGGTGAAAAGATATGATTCTCGTTTAAAGTCTTAACACGCCTGAATGTGTGCAGGTATCCCCCTTTTTTAAGGTGATTTCTTAAGGCATATAGCAAAGAAGAACCAGTAGCACAATGAGTCAGATTCAGGCAGGCGAATCCGCCCTTGAATCCTCCGATTGAAATCTGCCTTCAACTTGGAAATATTTATTACTTTGGCTGTTTTAAAGTGTGTATCTTTTGCTACGCATTCATCTTAACACGCATTCTCTAGTAGGTACTATGAATGAATCCTTTTACAAGGATCTCAAAACATAATTATTTACAGTGCATTTATTTCTGCAGCAAATTTCATAGTACAATGTTTATCCATTTTGTTTGCAATGTGCATCCTCTCTAAAAAGGGTTTCCTTTTTCTTTCCTAATCGCTTGCGTATCGCTTTTCAATTGCCCAAGCAAATATGGTCATCATTCAATATTAGCGGGTATCAATGGGGTAACTTATTTGAACTTGGAAGGGGGTTGGTTATACAAAGAAAAAGACCGGAACGGAACTTGGAGATGTAAAGAGAGGGTCTCGCCCATCATTTATTAAAGAGGAGAGATAATCCCTTCTATGAAAGCTGATCAAAGATTCTTAGAATAGATTGGGGTGCTCAAAATGATG
>JAAZTK010002007.1:0-12276 GCA_036507255.1 Megalothorax incertus
ATGAGGTACCTACTGCTAATTCTTACGGGTCGGGTTTACTTAAAACAAGAGTGAGTAATACAGTAAAAAGAGAAGTAAGAGGGTAAATCACCTTCTGAGAAATACTTTAAAATCATGATTCAACGAATACCCATATGTATGGGTATTAAGAAGGCTTATAAAAAGTTAAAAACCGATTATTTTATTCAAGAACGATTGAGTAAGGTCAAACCTTATTATCGATCCATTAAATCAGAATGAATGGTTTTTTACCTGATCGGAAATATTGATAATGACTCAATATATTAAAAAGTCTTGAAGCAGTCTACAAATTCTCCAATGCAATACTTATATTAAAAAATATTCCTCCGAGTTTTGGAGGACTTGAAAATTTAGAGATTTGATAAAAATTCATTGCTTTTAGGCATCTTTAACAATGGCCTCATTACGTGCCGCTAAAGCCTCAAAGAAGGGCGAATTGGACGAAGGTGCAGAGATTGAGGAAGTTGAGATTGATGAAAAGACCTCGATGATGAATGTTACACTGACCGATCAGAATAAAGTAAAATATTTTCTTTCCAGAGTTTAATTGGATTTTTACTTTAATACTATAATTTTAAACGTTATAATTTTTTTAGAATGACGAGGTCAAGATTAGTGCGTCGAGCGGATTGATGAAGGATGAACGCTTTAGGAAACTGATATTTCTTCACAGGTCCA
The DNA here is from genome assembly GCA_036507255.1 of Megalothorax incertus. NCBI lineage: Eukaryota > Metazoa > Arthropoda > Collembola > Neelipleona > Neelidae > Megalothorax > Megalothorax incertus. Next base: position 700 of record JAAZTK010002007.1, read on the forward strand.
TTTTAGCATGGCAAAAAGCTGTTTATGATTCACTTGTAAGTTCAATGATAAAAAATGCATTGTAAAATATCTAGAATAAATATTAAATATCGATATTTTAGACCATATTTTATTAAAAGGAATCAAGTTCTATAATATTTTTTTAGCCTACAAAAAAGAAATTGATGAGGGAGAAAGAGATTATTGAACAAATTAGGGAAGATACACTTGCCATAAAGGAAAAGGTAATTAAAATGTTTATGAAATGCCCCAGATATAAAATACTTAGATAATATTTTAATTTGGGAATTTCTTGTTCGCAAAACAGACTCAATTAGAACTCGACGAAATTATGCCAGAGGTTAAAGAAGCTTGGGAACGGACAGAAGTGCCCTGGTACTTAGGATAATTAAAAATGCCGAATTTTTAATAATTCAAAATTTACTATTATTTAAAAATAAAACCAATATATTATTTAAAGGTGTCCGATTGACCTAATCCGATCTGTTCGATTCGCTCCCCCAAGGCCTATCCAATTAACAATGGTAAATCACAATTTTTTTCCAAGTTCTTTTATAAATTTGTCAATTTGCTTAATTTACGACTAATTTTAGGCCGCAATTTGTATCCTGAAAGTAAGATTTTTAATTAAACTCATAAAATTTGACCCAAATTTAATCTGTGATCTGATTTATGCTCAAATTAGGGGATACAGCCGGAATTGGTAATTGCAGGAGGCTCAAAAGAGATTATAGCTGTGGATTACTGGTTCTAAAAATTTATCACTCTCACAATATCAGATTTATGGAAATAATTAATGGTTTAATTAGGAGTCCTTCCCAAAAACTACTTATTGGATCATTTCATCACGAGCTCAACTCACTTCGGGATCCAAACCACCTTCACTCTTCAAATATCAAAGAATATCAAGAGAGGATTGTACCAAACCCGGAATTCAACCGGAAGACCATTGAGCGGTCATTTCCGGTGAGTTTGCAAATTTTTTTTTATTTATTGGAAATATGCATATAATAATGCAAATTTTTGTCCTTACAGCCAGCGGCAATGATTTATGATTGGATATTGAACATTGAACATTATGGGATGCTACTTGAGCCGATCAAAGAAAAGGAGGATATAATATTTGTGGCTGATGTTATGATTAAGAAATGCCGTTCCACATTAAAGCATATCAAGAAAAAGATTAAGCAGTTGAATAAAAGGGGATCCTCTGATGACCAAGAAAAAGCCCGTAAGAGGAAAGATGAGGAACGTCTTCGATTCCTCAAAACCAGAACAGAGTCCCAATTTTTTCAGATGCCGGCGGCGTCTCCCACATTTGAATAAAGGCCAGATTTAAAAAATTAAATTTTTCATAGTTCGTAGCTTCTTATGTACTATTAATCCTAAGTAGGTATCTGTATATCATCCTATATTCTTGTACTGAAAAATTATATCCATTTAAATATTTACGCTGAATTATATTTGCAAATGTTATTTATTCAAATCTTTTATAAATCATTACTTTTGTCAATAAATTCAATGAAAAATCCGCAAATCTGGTTATTTCCATAAACTTTTGATAAACAAGACGCACATTTCGGTAAACAGAATCATTCCGGATACGCATTGATGCCTAAAAATAGATTCAAATAAAGTTTTATTGAAATTTATTGACAATTAAATCAAGGCTATATTGAAATTGACAATTTTAAAGCTTTTCATTCAGATACCTTTATTTATTAATTGATTCTGAGGAATGAGGATGAGTACCAAAAATTGGCTAAACCAGAAATTATAAATGTACATTTACAAAAGGTGGGGAAATGCATTATGCACTTAAAAATCGATCTTTTTCCTGCTAATCCATTAAGTTTGTAGTAGGTATGGTGAGTATTATCTGTGTTTACGTAGTTAATTACCCTTGAATCATGCTTGGGAATAAATTAAAAATAGTGTTTGTGTATCCTCTTTAATTCTGAAATACTCATCTCATATAAGATACATAATCATACATATTATTCAATGTGAAATCATTTAACAAGATTTGTGGTGGCTCATCTAATTGTATTGCAAATGTCCGACTGGCTATTCTGAGTATATTGTAGTAGATCTCCGTGATTGTGCTTAAAATTGGGCATTAACATGCAAATTTTATGGGGAAGAAACCAAAAGATGAATCACCCTCTGTCCAGACTCAGGATCTGAGGCTTGTTCCATTCACTTTTGTGTTGGAAAACATGCAGATTTATTGTGAAAACCCCTACCTGACGGAATTAACGTGTACACACTTCAGTATACCCATAATACAAACATATACGCCAACAACACCAAATCTTTTGTTAAGGACATTTGAATTAGATGGATTTAATTAGCAATTCCTTTGTTAAGCTCCAGAGTATAAAGGCCATGGCTGTCTAAACAGACCTTCAAGTTAGCCAACCGAACTTGAATACATTGCACGCAAATCAAATTAACTCAAGAAAAATGACCCCTACTTTTTTGACCATATTCCTTGGCCTTTTGGCCTTCTCATCGGGAATGACCCTTCCTGTAACTGAGACCCCCGCCAATTCTACAGCTAATTCAACCATACCTGATGCCCTCAAACCTCCTGGTCTTCTCGCCGACATCTTTCCAGCTGAGGTAAATTTTCAAAAATGGAGAAATATTATATTATCATATTTCCCCGTTTAGAATAACACAAGCACAAATGGGACGATCCCACAAGATAGGGTATTCAATTTGATTTAAAATATAGAATTAAACGAAATTATTTATCAAATTATCATTTTGCATTAAAATTAGCCCGTAATTGATCCTTTGAGGAACACATCTGACTCTTCGGCTTCAGTGGAATCTGGTGAAGCTTCAGGACATGATGAACCTTGCTTTTGCATAACCCTTTATGCTCCAGTTTGTGGTAAGTACAATATCAGTAAATGATAAATAATTAATTTGTAAAAGGATGATTTCAATGGGATTTTAATTAATTTCTATTGGGAATCAGGATCTGATGGGAAGACATACCCTGGTGAATGTGATCTAAAATGTGCCGCAAAAAAGAATCCTTGTAAGTTTTTCCCCTTATATTTCTCCTAAGCCTCTAATGATCCTAAGAGTAGATATGTGTTAAAAGAATCATAGGGTGTTAATGAAATTTATTTGTTCCTTTACAACCATTAAGCTCTGATCAAAAATAAGGATGGAAGGTGCGAGGAGACGAACAAGGATAACGCTTGTGCGTGTCCTAAGTACTATTCTCCCCTTTGCGGTAAGTTTTAATCTTTTTGTAATGAATTAAACATTTCATTTCATCTTAATTTCTTGATTTTCAATTTTTTAAATCTGGTCTGAAATAGGATCCGACGGAAAGACCTACTCAAATGAGGCATGCTTCAAATGTGCTCAGAAGACAGATGCAAGTTTGACCAAGAAGAGTGAAGGATCTTGTGATCACAATGAATAAAATCTTAAGATTCGATTAAGGTATTTAGAACTTTAGATTGTATTGTAATACTTAATTTGTATAACACAAATATTATTATTGAAATGAATTTAAAATTTAAATTCTAATAAAAGTGAATTCTCAAATATATTTTTCATCCATATTTTTATCGCTAAATTCATCTCTTTTTTAAAATTTAAAGATTGAAGTTTAGAAAAGATGGTTGATATATTGGTTTGTATTGTATCAATATACATACCTATTATGATATTACTACAATACTTATAGGTACCTAGTAATCTATAGACTATAATCTATAGACTTATATATCTATAGATCTATAGTAATCTATAGACTATAATCTATAGACTATAATCTATGATATATTCTATACAATACTTCACAATTTTTATCATTAAAACTTCATCGAATCTATTGATGCTCTTTTCGATTGATCTTTATTAAACAAGTTTAAACGATACTGTATGTATCTTACAACTGTTGAACCGAGTAGTCATATAACAGTATGCATTTAACTTTAAAGCGGAAAAAAGGATCGAAACTTTTCATTGCAGAATCAGTCATATGGATGGATGAGAAGCATTTGGTGGAAACTGGTTTAATCGAAATTCGGACTTTCCAAGGGGTCAACTCCATTCGAAATACATAAAATTGGGAACAGTAACTTTTTGGGAATTGCTTTCTCATCGCTTACTTTTACTCGTAAAACTACAATAATGTGACGAAAGGGGTTGGGGGGAGAATTGGAGTCTGGAAGAACTAGAGAAAGTTTATTCCCGATTTTCAGCTGCTAGCTTCAAGCTATCGGGCACAACCATTTGACAGGGGATCGTCCGAATTCGAGCCTGAGTCACATCCGTCAGATCCTCTGGGTAGTACACGGACGGACCTTGTGGGGGAAAGTAGAATGGTACTTCGTGCTTAAATAATCGAATCAAATGCTGTTTGGGGCTGAGCGATTCGATTACGAGAAAATGTCCTCCTTGCCTTTTCTCTACAGTAGATGGATTCGACAATTTCACATCTTCTGTATTTAATTTGGCCCTGTGTATTTGAATTGGGAGCAGCTAAAAATCCCAAAGGTATTCCCCCTTTACTAATAATTGTCTCCCTCGACCATTGGCCGTACCCGCAGGCTTTATATGCAGAAGGGGGAGCAATGTTTGTCCGGAAACCCATCAAAAGGACCCTTTTTCTAATGGTTCTAATAGCCAATAGCTTCCTAATAGTAGCAAGTGTTCTCTTCTGGTAGAGAGAACTAACCCCAAAGTGCTTAGTAAAATGTTTTTTTCGCCGATAAATCAATCACCCCACGTATCTAATTAAGAAATCAATCAAATCCGGGCATTTAAAATACCCTTGCCGTCTGCCCCGACCATTTACTAAAGTGCCTCAGCGATCGACTCCCCTATCCTTTTTTTCCAAAGCTCATTTTCGCACTGGCTGGCAATAAAAAATAAATCGATGTCTCGAGTAATGGCCATTATCTTTCCAGGTTCATATGGTTTGTTCGTAAACCGAGAAGCGAAAGTGAGAATGGGTCTCTCTCCCCTTTAGTTTTTTAGTATTGAAATTGTACAGTGTGTTTTATTTTATAAACCCCACAAAATTGCTAAAAATAAATATATATTTTAAAGAATTCAATTTTTACAAAGCTATTGTATTTTAATTTAAATCTGGATTTTTTATATGTCAGATTTGGTATTTAGAAAATTTTGTCTTTTAAGAAATTCTGCTTTTTAATTTTTTTTAAGTGACGCGGGACGTGGTTTAAAAAGCACCGGGTACGAATGTAATACAAGAAAGTATCTATTTCATCCCGGGTATTATTTCTCCTATCTCACTCTAGCAATCAGCAAGTGTATATTCGTTCAAAGTGCATAAAGTGAAACCGAGGCGAGTGTTTGAAAAGGGATCCATGTCCGCTGTGAAGCCAAAGCCAAGTCGACCCGTTTCAAATCCGGTTTCAATTCCGGACTCGAGAAACTCCCTTCGCCAAAACTATTCTATTTCCTTTATATTTCCCACCCGAGCTCAACCCATGGGGGATTTCTAAATGGTAATACCCGGGGAGCGAGAGCTAGAGGATCGAGCCATTGTTCCTGGGAAGCAACAACTCCATTTATGAGATGGCTTCGGAGATTCTCAACCAGGAAAATACATATGTATTTATGCACACCCAGACGAGTTTAAGCTCTTCTTCCAATTCCCCGATTCGCTGAAAAACAAAGGTGTACCTTATATCTCTACTCATCTATCGAATTTTACCAGCTTTCCCTGCATTTACCTTCGCTCCTGAGCCGTAGGTATTATTTATTTCATTGTCCCGACCGTGTGTACTGTAAATAAGTATCTCGGAAACATGTATCTCTTTTCTACTCGATTTCCTATCGGGTTTTGTTGTATGTACTTGCTTGCACCACTGAAAGATACAGGGACACCGAACTGGAATACATTTGGCGTGTGCGTGACTACGATCCCCCTTTCCCCCCGTATGATGGGGTATAGGCTATAGGGAGATCCCCTTTGTAGTGCACTCCTTAACTCCAATTCCAATCTCCATTTCTCTCTTTCCTATGCATTTCTCCCTATCTTTCAACATGAGGTTCGGCGCACCCGAACTCTGGCCCTTCTCTTCCTCCTCCCGTTAGAGATAGAGATATACACTGTGTTTTGGGTACTCTGAGCTACTCTCAGGACTGCTCCACTCCTCTTCCCCCCAAAGCTGCCTGCATATAATGCAATATACGAAAGCAAGAACCGAGTAGTAAACGAGGAGCAGAGACCGAGGAGAAACAAACTCAATTTTGGGAAACCCTTCCACGGAAAGGGCCAAAAAGGCACAAGTTTTGAGGGTTTCAATTGAAAAACACCCAAGGAACTTAAAACTACACCTTCCCCCCACATAATTCAAGGTTTAAACCTCCGTGTTAAAAGTGAACTTTACAAGAATTACAGATATTTTTCACAGTTTTGAGCGAGGTCAGTTGTAAACTCTGCACAAGTGGCCCTAGAAGTGGAAGAATCGGCCTTTTGTCAGATCTTGAAGGTGTCAAATTGTGTAGGGCCTTGTAAACCACTCTAGGTTTATTGGGGGGACCCTGTAATATATAGAGGATTTGTAAAGATTGATTAACAAGAGTTCAGGACTCTAGTGAAAAGTTAACAATCTACAAACTTACAAGTTAATAAAGACATTAGGCAGGGAGGTTCAAGAGTGAGAGTGAGGATATAAAGATGTAAAAACTTGCACACTTCAATCAATTTCCTAAATTGGCCAAGTTCGAAGAGGGCTGTCGGAGGAGCTCGGGGTTGTTAATATCTAGTAAGTAAAGTAATTGGATTGGATTTTGATTGATGCATTAGCAAGGGGGACAATGGGAAAGTTTGACTGGTTTCGTTCGAGGAACAGCCTGTACTGGAAATGCGAAATGTGAATGTTTAGAAGCGGATTTTTTTCGGGGGCTTCAGTTCGATATAAATTGGTGGTGAAATAAGCCTGAACCAATAAAGAGAAGAAAGCCGACGAGCGATACAATAGAGATTTGGAAAAAAGAAAGAATCGAAGGAGGATTACCTCGCAAAAGAATAAAGCCAGGGAGGTTGCGAGGATTTTGCAAAGTTCGGGATCCGCGGATTGGATTTGGCTCGAATCTCCCAATCCTCGGAATCTGGAGGGATTTCTTCTAAATATTCCCCAACACAAAAGGTATGGGTTTTATATTTCATTTGATATTAAAAAGTTTTGCAAAAGAAATCTGCAATTTATCCCCTGAATGAAATGAGAATTCCGAAATTGTTTTCAGCACCTTAAATCTCCGAGTTTATTTAGGTTCAAAATATACGGGAATTCAATTTCACATTTGAAGAACTTTTGTTTAAACTTTATGAATATGTACACAAACTTTGTATTTAATTTTATGCTTGTGCACACTGCTCAGATCTTTCTTGCGAGATTTTCATAGGGTTCTTCGAGCTCCTCCAATATTTATACACTTTTCATAAAGGTAAACATACATGAAGTTCTGTGTGTATGTGCACACATTACAGGTTGTCTTCCTTAATAATACAATATCTTCAACTGTGTATTTCGGGTATACGGATATACACACTTTTTGAGATAGGATTAATCAGGATCCTAGGATGAGTTAGGGGTTTAGAGGTCCCTTGACTCATGTTCATTTCATATGCGGTACAGCGTGCACCTCCGTGGATAATGAATCCCAAGAATAAAATAAATGGGATAATTTGGAATAAAATGGGATTTTCGTGAGATTTGTGGGCGGGAGAGCTCGGAGCCTTAAAATGTCAGTCTTCGAGCATCGAAACCTCCCATATGAATATAAGCCCATATTTTTCAGGGGGAAGGGGATAGTCTGTAGAGTAGAAAGAAGAGACGGACAGCTAAGACGAGCCCGACAATCATAAATCCATCGTAAATTTCATACATATTTTAGGGCCCTTTTTATTTCCATTACATTCGAACGGACCCTATCAAAATTTATAGCACAGAAGACAGGCTCATACTCACTTTATAAACTTGTCTTTATTTGAATCGTCTCGATTATTTAACTTTATTCCATCTAGAATACTAGAGTTCATATTCGAGTTAAAATTATAGCTTACAAACTTGGAAATTCGTTCAACTTCCCATTGTACAATTGCAAATCCTTCACTTTCAAAACCAGCTTGATTTTGAGTCTTTGACCCTCTTTTTTCTTAGAATATTGGGAACCTACACAACTCAAAAGTCCCTTAGAGTGCCCTTAAACTTGTATTTCTAAAGTTAAACTGTTTATATACACTCTGTGTAAGTGTAGAGCCCAGATTGTGTATCTATTCTCTATACTCTAGCAGCCCTTGTGTCCTGTTCCCTTTCATTTGAGTAAAGGACCCTTATTTCCTTCAAAGAACGGATGTCAATCTCTCTTAGCTCTCCTCCGGAACGTACAATTGAGCATTTCAAAGCTACACAAATCCCAATTCCAAAAAAGTCCCCTCCTCCCTATATGCATCCACTCTATTCTCCAACTGTTTGGCCTATAGTACCCGATGTCTATGTAATTACACAAGAAATAAATTCTTTTCTAACTATCGGGTCCCTAGCGTCTCTGAATTCCAATGCCAACATATAATTGTGTATCCTACGAAGGATCTAAAGGGATCTCTAGGTCTTCTTTGCCTCCTCAGGATAAAAGAGTCTATTTAGCAAATAATCGCTTGGATTGGAAGGTCCCCTTTGTTGCGGCCAAAAGGCTCGGGCGACCCACAAACCAAACCCCGATCTGGATTTCCATTTGTATATGTTGAGGGATTGCGTAACCCAACTTCAAGTCTGTACTGAAATCGGACGCGACTTAAAACACGCAGAATACCGCTTCTGAAGAGTAACGAAGAGACAGTTGAGATAGGACTTTGGAAGAGTACCATATGGATCTAATATGTCAATCTACTCCATTCCTTCCTATGTAATTTAACACAGAGCATCTTGTACGTTTGTTAGTGCGCTCCGAGTAGTAAAACTTGGAAATACAAGAATATTACGGGCATAAAATCCAAAGGAGTTTTTCAGTGGAGGGTCTTTCATCTAATCTTAATCGTAGTAAAATGTAAAGGATTTTTAGAGGACCAGGGATGTACTCGTAGTGAGTAAATGTGGATTGAGAGCCCTTCCAGAATACAAATGTGATAAAAAAGGGATATCAGTCTCCTTAAGGGGCCCGAGCTCCGAGAAATCTCTTCATTTATTCCCAGTCTCACCTTTGTTGTCTACTTAAGTAGTCTCGAATGCATCTGTGCTTACCATTCAGGGCTTCTTTGAACCTTTAAGCTCCATACGATACATTTTAAGGTTCCCCAATTTTAATCCTAGGGTGAAAAAAAGGCAAATCACACTGCACGATGCACATATAATAGAAAGGCAGATGAGGGTATTCAAATTCAAATTCAGGAGTTTATCATTCCGGTGGATTAGAATTGGAAGCATAAATTAGGGGCTTGCATACTGAGCCTATTTATAAAGTTTTATATATAAAATATTCAATTGTCGACTGAAAAAAAAATAAGAGGGACTGGTTCGGACAGAGATCGATTCGAGCCAAAGAATAAAAAAAGTGTCTTGAAGAAAAATGTACCCAAACTTGTCCTTTAAAAACTCTCCCAAAAGCCCATCCACTTGTTTTGTTACAGTTACACAGACTTGAAGTTGACTTTCATCTGGGTTCTCGAGGAATCGAGTCCCCAACTTGTTTCTGACACGGGGGGAGTCACTTTAAAGACACCGAAGTGAGCGAAGTGAGACGGAGAAGGATGACGACAGACCGGAGTAACCAACCGGCAAGCCGTCTGTCTCTCTATTTGGTTGAGACTCGGAAAAACTTGGAAGGATTGATCTAGATCTTTGAATATACAATACTTGGAAAAGCTTCAATACAGCAACTTCAACAGCCATATCTGAACTCTTCAGATAATGGAAATTGTAAATTCTAATCAAAGTATTCAAAGTGGAGCTATAAACTTTGAGAAAGTCGAAAGAAATGTTCATATTCTTTGGAGAGATTGCTCGATATTTCGTAAAGTGGGAGAGTTTTTCGGGGAAAAGTTGCGGAAATGGGGTATAGGAAGAAGAAAAATGCTGACGAGTTGCGGAGACAGATTGAGGAAAGAGTTTGGGGAAGAGATGGATGTGAAATGATAATATTAGGGTCCTTTAGAGAAAAAGAGGTTCAATCCCGAAGAGAAATATGCAGTTTGTACATTTGATTTGAAAGGGGCTATAAAGAGTAGTAGGAAAAATGTCGGGATATTTGAAAGGAGCCGAGGAATCCTTTCCATCTAATGTAAAAAGATAAATAAGAATAGCGCCGTATAGCTAGATAATGTTTGTGTATGCATAAGAAGCTCTAACAGTGCTCAGCTAAGCTCCTGAGTCCTTTCTGATGCTCCTCATTCCTGTGAAAAACGGAGATGAATCTCCTAGAGACGAGACACTCCCTGGATGTGGAAAAGTTCTCATCCTGGGTAAAACTCTACGCTAATAATCCGGGATATGTTTCTGTAATGGAGGACTCATAACCCAGAAACCCACGCTGGAAATTGCACACTCTCTACTCATCGTAGCTCGAGAAAGGGCCGTTTGAATTGCGCCAAATGCATGATGATTTCAGGAAATGATCTCCATAAGAAAGAATCGATGCTTTCGCCCTACGAGCAACTACAGCCCCAGAGATAGTATATTCTTTTAATAACAATTCTTGTACTCTGCCCAAAATCCAATAGAAATGGAATAGAAATAGAATGGTAATGCATTAACACTGGCTGCTGTAGGGGGAGAGTGTAAACTCCAGTAATCCCATTCGGGAAAGAGCGGTACTTTGCATAGTGAAATAGTACTGAAAGGAAGCTGTGAAGGGGACTTGGTATTAAAAGTGTTAATGCTTTGCTTTATTGGATCAAGGATTCGCTCAGTAGCGAGAATTGAGGGTTTAACACCGGGGGGATAGCACGTACAAAGAAATGGAGTGGAAAAACAGAGCAGGGTGAGTGAAATAAAGTCGTGAAATACAGAGAATAAAACTCGGATGACAATTCAAACTTTCAATGGAGTTCAAAGGAACTGTGCGAAAAGGTTTTAGAGGATCGGCCAGGTTTTAAAAAGAGTTTTGTGCGATTCCATTTGTTGGAAGCACCCGGATTGCAAAAAGCAAAAAAGAGAAAGTACTCGAATACTTTGTAAAAAATCCTACTATTACATATTTACAATATTACATATTCACTTTGAGTTTTATATAAGACTTGGAAGAATAAAAAGTAAAAATGGATGAATTTAAATGGGGGCGAGTGGATTTCATTGTTGTGCTTTGTGCTCCTCCGTAAGTTCGGATCCGGGAAGGTGAATTCTCGCATTTTAATATGAGAAAAAGTTACTCGGAGACTTGAAAGGGAATTTGAAATAAGGAGTCGAGAGATGCTGGTCCCAGAAAGCCCGAAAATATATTTGAGATTTCATCTTGGAAGGAGAAAGATGTTTCACATTCTCTACTCTCATTAGGGCTAGTATTCTTTCCGAATCTCAATTCGAGCGGAGGGTTTCAAAGGCACGTCTAAATTGGGTAGAATTCATAAAATTG
>JAAZTK010002008.1:0-12273 GCA_036507255.1 Megalothorax incertus
TAAGTATAGGTAGTACTTTGGATATAAACTTTAATCCCCATGAGGTGAGGAAGAATTGAAGCGTCCCAGCTCTTCAAAAATTTGATTAATTCATAGGTCTACTATAAAGCACCACCTTTTTACGAGTGATAAAACTTTGTGGTAATAGATTTTAGGTAGGTATATGGGCGCTTAGATGGGAATCGTGGCTCTTTTGTGGGTGGTATTCTTTGATTGTTTTTCTGGAAAGATGGGATTTGGCGAGTGGGTTTAATACTTGATAATCCGGCTTGATCTGGGCTTCGAGTGTGTGGTTTTATTCTAAGAGAGGATCTTCCACCGATGGGAATAGGTATAAAATGATTCAAATGCTTATTACTTGAGACAGGATATTGGGTTTTAAAAACAGTCTGACCTAATCCAACCAATCTCCCCACATAATCATATTGCCGGCATAAACTTACCCGCATTACAAAATCCTTCCAACTCTCTCGGAGGAGGAGAAAAGTCTGAAACTCCCAAATTGAGCTTTAAAATATCATCATGAATGCTTGAGTGATTTCCTTCTAGGTAATCTAATACGTGTATTATCTAATATGTATGTATATCTATATCCGTAACTTACATCTTCAATAAGGATTTGGAACATAATGCCTAAAAGTGTCCTCTAATTTTATACATCTCTCAATAAGATTGATCATAAATATTTTTAATTAACAAAAATAGGATTTATAATTATTGTTCGATAATTTACGATATTCTAATTTAAAGACCCTACTTATTTTTATTTTTCCTACCTAAATATTGTACCTAAGTACTTCTTGAACTCGATATATTTATATATGGAAATAATTTAGTATAGGCCTTTACTCTCATTATCCTAGAGTATATGGATAATTTAGGTCAAACTTTAGAGGCCTCCAAACCCTCCACTTGTCTTAAAAGTTCATCTTCATGACTCATCAGACAGTCTGCATATTACAATACATACATGATTGAGATGAATCAGTTTAAAATTTAAATTTTAAATTTGTATTCTAAAACTAAGCCTAATCCTAAGTACCTAGTAATACAATAAAATATAAACTATTTATTTTATTAATTTTTTCATTATAAAAACTCTTTATGACATGTAAATTGGAATCGCTAGGCGTATTGAATTTCACTTTCAGTCTATTTATTTCAAGACTTTCTCCAACTGTTGTTTCAGCTTTTTAATGATAAAGCCTGGAGGCAATGCAAATAACCAATATAATATATCCGAATGTTACTGGGAGATGAGTGGCTCATGCTCAAAGAAATTAATGATTGTCTATTGTCATTCCATTCCATTGCGTTTTTTCTTATATGTACAATATTAAGTGTAGGCATTTATTCCTTTTTGTACCCAAATGTATGTATATATGTGTAAACTATAAATATAATTGATGAGTTGATTTTTCAGCAATATCGAATGTTTTCAATTAATGTATTTTCCTTGATCATCGATTTCGTTATGAAAGAATTTTTGGATTTATAAATTGAGTGTGGGACGTACTCTGTAGGGGAATATCTCCATTTGACGAGGTGTAAGGTGAAACTGGAAGAATTAGAAAAAATGCGTAGGTACTTTTGACGTAATATATTAATGTAATATATGTATATTGTACATATTAGAGAATAGACATGCAACCACATTTGCTCACATTGCATTGTAAGTATATATAAGTATAATAAAGAGGGGTTTAATTTAACATGGATAAATCCGCCTTCGAGTATACATATATTCCTTCCGGAATAACAGGAAAAGTAATTTCCTACTTAACTTGAGTTTCCAACTTAAGTCCCAATCTTACAAGATCCAAAGGGGCTTCTATTCAAGATTCACGGATCCTAGTATCGGGACTCGGGAGAGACGGAGAGGTGTAACAAGATATCTCAGTATTTTTCTTTAATGTTGCAGGCAATAAGTACAATAATAGGGTATTACTAGTAGTCTAGTATGATTTAATATCTCGATTTTTATGTGAAGATTTGCGAGAGAAAAATTACGAATTTGTATATTTGCAGTGCCTATATAGCAAAAGTCAAATAACAATTAATTGCCTATATAAAACTTGTTATTTATTTTAATTTTTAAGTACCTACCAGCGTATTTTAATAATACATATTACAGATTGCACATTCATTGAATTTTTATATTTAGAAATTTAACTAAAAGTAGATAGATATTCTATTGTGCGATATATACTTAGCAGTAGGCTGTGACATGGGAAACCAACCCAGAAGGCATTCAAGAAAAAAAATTTAATATCGTTTTATTCTCTCTCTGTAATATAATTATGTCTAAGGATAAGATACATGTATCTGTACTGCATAACTATCTCACATATATAGCACAACTGGTATACGTAATACCTATTCGTATTAGAAGTCCTTTGATGAAATGAACTACTGTTTTATCTTAATCTATTGTAAATCTTTTATTACTAAATTATTTTTCAGTTTGTAAAAATTTTAATACAGAAAGTGTATAATTGTTAAATGTACTAGCAAATTGTTTTTAAAATCCGATTTCTCAATGGTAAAGAATATGTAAAAGTAAAAGAATTATTAATTTCAAATCTTTAAGAATCTGTAAGAATATAGTAGTATTGTAATAGAGTACTCTACTATTGCAATACTAGTTATAAAAAGAAAGGCTTTTGATTATATATTATTCTATTGCATTGTAGACCCCAAAATACAAATAGGTGCATTCTACAACTGCATCTAATGGGATTTAGGAATGAATAAAATATATTACATAAGCCAGATATAAGTGTCAAAAAAAGACCTTAGCATATTCATTTTATGTTGCTATTTGTAACTGGTAGAGGAAGGGGAGATTGCAATGCTTAGCTTGGAATTAATGTCCGGTCGGTTTCTCAAGCCCGGGCTTTAAACATAAACATAAATTTATTAAATTCAACTCTAAATCTTATTCTTAAGCTGTATATTTCCATAAGGCGAAAATTCTTATACTTGTAGTAGTACTAATGGTACACTATACATATTATAAATATTTTGCATAATATTAGACGTTCTAAGATAATACATTCATCTGCAAAATCTAGGTATTACGTAGTACATTTAATAGAATTATCAAATGACGATATATCGCATAACTTGAGCAGCACTTGAAGAAATTAGCCATTTTAATGCATATCCAATGAAGTATATTTACCTATAGGTACATAAGTTTTAATGTATGCTAGACTTACATAGAATTTCTAGGCATAATTATTTTTGTTCAATTTATATGAAATCCTCATCCAGACATTATTTGAAACTTCAAAAGACAAATACATGTAATATGTACTAGTTTTGATTTCACATGTGATATCCTTATTCAGAATTTCAAATTGATAATATGTACGAGTATATGATAGTATGTACTCGTATGCATATTATTCAGGATTAATGATACTCGTAGTCTCTTATAATATAATAGGCTGGAGATTAGCCCGAGTATATAATAATTTACTTCGAATGGTTAATATAATTGTGATTGCCACTTTTGAGTTGAACGTGACATGCACGTGTAATATTGTATATTAAGAATTCAATTGAATATGTCTATTGTATTGACATTTAGGGTTGTATCCCATATTTATAATGATACAAAGATAAACAAAATTGTAGTACTATATCTGACAAAGCCATACATTCCTATTCAATTGGACCTTTTTTGATATCAGAGATAAAATTTAACATATAATTATATTGTATAATACAATATAAGAAAGAAATTTGTTGGATTTTGCTCTTGCATCCGATTTGATCGATGATTGTTGGATAATAAATTATAAATAAATACATAAAAGGCTGCATAATGCTTTCACATGCCAACAGTATATAGTATGTACATAAAACATACTGTACTAGATAGTACTTTAGAATGTGCAAAATGAACAAATATTTATCATTTGTGTTTCAATAAATTCAATTTACCCCTACTCTGTACTTTAATGGATAGAATTGCATTGCATCCACACTAGATGTACTGATATAATAAAAAGTTAAACCATTTGGGATTATGGCTATAATTTGAAGCCTTTGACTTGAAAATTTCAAAAGGGTCTAAAGTTTCCACATAAATTGGTCTGCATCTGAGGGGTTATTTTTCAGATTAGAATGTTTTTTTGGAATGGGATTGGGGATTAAATTTAATTTGGAGGATTGAGATTGAGTTCAGTCTCTGTTTGACGGATGGTAAATCGCGCTTTTGATTCGCAATTTCTTCAAGCGTCACTGAAGGAAGGAAGCAAGGATTTAAGATTGAAAAGACCGTTGTTTATATCAATTTACTGCAAAGTCTTTAAATTACGGGAGATGCAATAGGTACTATATATTGTAGATATGTAGTACCTAAGCTCTATTTGTAGAATACTAGTATACTAGAATACTAGTATTTGCGTACAAATATATTCCTATGTTATATATAAGCAATGCCAATACATATTGTACATGTAAACTACGATTTATACAGATATTAGTAGCAGGTGAGAGCAAAGTAAAAAGTAGTTTGGAAAAGAAAGGACCATTAATTTTAAATTAAAGGGTAAGATTGAATTCTTAGATTTATTTAAGGAAGAATCACTTTCGGCTTGTACAAACAAAGTCTCCCAAAGTCGGTGCTCAGTTATTTCAGTTCCTTCTCCTACTCTACTAATACTAATATGTAGGGTACTATTAGATTATAGATTAGTTCAAACAGCGTAGCTCTCATTTAATTTCAAGTTTGCCAAGAAGGGTAGTCAACAGAAGGAACTGAGAGTGAGAGAGTACATAGAGTAATCGACTTGTGCACTCAAAATTAACGCCCAGAGTCCATTCAATAGACCCCATACAGTATGGGCCATATACTTTATGTGAGTGTGAGCCAGTGAGAGAGTGGGAGTTAAAAAAGTTTCAGTTTTTAAGTCGGCTCGATGCGAGTTCTCGGGAGAAGAGAATCGATTAGGGACAAAACACAATGAGAGAGACAAACAAGAAAGGAGGGAGGAAGAGGAGATGAAAAGGGAATTCCATCCCCATAAGTGTAGATGAGCATATAGAATTCCTGGTCGTTCTCAACCAGTAAACTATATTAGTCATCCTCTGCAAATATATTTGGACATTTCTATGATTCGAGGAAAAAAGGTATCCACCGGGAAATAAATTCTTTTCAATTGAGAAAACTTATGTTAAATTCCTTCAATATTCGGCGATTTCTTTGATTTTTTTTTCAAAAATTTCATATCATTCTTGTTTTGCTCAATATTTTCCTGCAGTGGCGGTTGGTGCTGACTTTACTTTTTCTAGGAAGGGTTTTTGAAATGGAAAAATTTATACATTATTTCTTAAAAGATTTTTAATCTGTGAAATATATATATAATACCTAATACATATAAGCTTATAGTATATGCTCAATTATATGCTCAATTCAGAATATTTACCCTTGTCATATTTGCACACTCCAACTAGTGTAAATGTAAATATCCTCCCTACGCAAAGATTCATGGGTAAAACTATCCTTAATGAAATGCTCCACAAATACATTAAAGAGATAGAGTTAATAGAAATGTCAAATCAAAGAAAGAGTAGAGTAAAATTTGCTAATTATATTCTGAATTTTAGATTGTAATACCTATCTATATTAGTACTTACATATACGAGTATTGTATTAATGTACTATTACTACCTACTAATAGTACCTACTAGGGTACTATCATATATGGTACGATAGATGAGTGCATTTTGCAAATGGGGAATAAAATATGAATGTGTCTGGGTGAACGGGTTTTGACACTCGACTTGTCCCGGGTCGGATTGAATAGTAAACTTATAAGTGAATTTGGCCCTGAAACCCTCACAATTAGATTTTCCATCAAAAGACGAAATTGTATGCATCCTATAAAGTATACTAAATACATACTACACCATATTCATATGCTACTTCGATATTATTATAAAGTATGTAGGAAATAATAATAGTTGACTTGATAAAAATGCAAACTTTTAGAAAAATCATAAAATTTAAAATGAAATATATATTTCTGCATTGGCTAAAGATATTAGTTATCTCCATCAGCCGCCATCTTTATACAAATACTGTTTTCTAATACATATTTCCTTTTGAATGATTTCAAATCAATAATCTTGGTGTATTTTTTGCATTAAGGAGCAGTACTAATACCTATAGGCTATATTGTGGCTAACTGTTATCACACAACTCAAGCCAAGATACTCAAGTATGCCTATATTAAATAATGATGTTAGGAGATTTAATAACGCGCTGAAATTTTCTGAGGAAGTAGCTGTTTGGCTCTATATGCATACTACAAAGTATAGGTACCTATTCATTGGTTGGCCAACTTAACTTTTAGCTTTCATCCGAAATTTGGAAGCCTTTTATGAATAGAGGACATTTTAGCGATAGGAAAAGTCTCGAGTTGATCCTCTGATGACTCCTTTCTCCCCCTCCTACTCTGTAGAGTAGATTGTCGAGTTTTCACTTTTTATTTGAAGGATATTTGCAAATTGTATCAAAACTTGGGGAGCACTTAGGAGTACTTTACTTAATTTTCAGGGCAGTGAATATTTTTATATTAGGATTGTTATCTAGGTCGGCTTTGAGCTTAGATTAAATTCCGCCTTTTCACATTAGGGAAATCCATTTGGATCGAGTGAAAGTGACAAATGCATTGAATTACGGGAATTCGATTTCACCTCGCTCTCGCCCCCATGCACACAAATGTAAAACTCTATATTATTAGTCCACACATTTTTAATATACTTAATACTATTAACAACAGTTTGTATAAGTGGTGGAGTTGGTTTAGCTTGGAATTTGATCTCACTTCTTTCGAACCAACAAGTAGTACTAACTATTAAAGATTCAATGGAAAAACTCCAGTTACATGCATATAGATATAGTAGGTAGCATATTAGAGAAATATATATATATACATATATATCCGTATGTACAAATGTATACTATACCTACTTATATCTATTCAAAGAATAGTTACGAGTCCGATTTCAGACTGCTTAACAAAGACGGGTAAAATGGAGGTTGGAACTTTTTGTGGAAAAGAAGGGTTGGATCTTCAAGTAGTGAGACTCCATTTCAAATGAATTTTATTGATAAGAGCTCCTCAAAGCATTTACCCACATGCACGCAGACCATATATCCATCTATATCTAACTTTCCCCACTTTCTCTATTACAATGTAACGTACGGAAAAAGATCTTATACTGTTCCCACTAGGTACGATATGTGGCTCAAACGTGACATTGAGTTTTTCTATTTTTTTTCTAGTGGGAGACCTGCCGGAAACTAATTCAAGGATCATCGCAAAAATCTTCCTCCTCTACTTTCAATCAGGTTTGTAAAACATTTCCTTCTCAAACATCCTCTCATTTCTTTTGTTGATAATGATTATTTAAGGCTTATGACATGGACATGATGAATAAATCAGATTAATCAGTTTAATGTGTTTTTAGATTCATATTCCCCTCCAGGTAGAACCTTGTGCCAGTTCTCAGGGAATTAAACTAGGGACATTTGGCTAGCAGAGCAGCAATAGGGGAAGTTTTGGAATCTATCTTACTTATTGCCATTGCATTGGCATTATCCAAGTTCCTCATTCTTGGACCATTTGTTTTCAAAGTTAATTGCCATCGGGGAAAGTCGAGCTCACGTAGAATTGGGGGAAAAGGTGGGTCAGGAGAGAGTATAGAGCAATTCTTTCCCTTAAAAAAAAGTTAAAGGGCAGACATGCAAGACCTCCCAAGTGAGTACTTGACAACTCAAAACAGTTTACTCCCCCCCTCCCTTTAAGTATTAATGTAATGGCTGTTTCTGGGGGTAGCTCGAGCCAAGGATATGGGATATGGGAGACACTTTCTAATAATAATCAAATATCCCTAAAGTCTTATTTCCATTCAAAGCCCACAACCTGAGCTATGCATTATTTATAAGTCCTCGCATCCTCGTGCTAGCTGTTTGTTTTGGACAAAATTTAACTTGTATCGTACAAACCAAACAATGCTGAATGCTGATATTGTTAAAAGAAAAACAAGAAAAACATTTTACGCCAGTTAATTTTCACAAAAAGTACAAGGATTTTTCATCTTAATGAAGAGACATTGAGTTCGAGTGCATATACATATACGTATTGAAAATAGAATCAAAGGTGTATTGATTTCTCGATTTTAAATGTCAATTGTTATACTACTATATGCAAGGGTAGTAGTACACTATAACTAATATGGTAATACGTAAGTATATTATATTTTATAAAAATGTAATACAATATAAAATATAAATGGCATTTTCGTAAACAAATTGAATAGGTTATATGTCAAAATACAAACTTTTTGATTAAAGACCGCAACCGTCACAATTTATCATGGGATTGTTACCGTAAAAAATAGACCATTTTTTAAGTAAAGAAATGAAGTGCGTAGAAAGGATTTTATAAGTAAAGTAGGAAAAATCAAACAACTTGAATAACCTGATATGTATTGAAAAATTGAAATAAATATATATGAAATGCAGTAGGTGGCTAATTTAAAAAAATCAAGTTTACATAATACTATCCTACATTCAAACAAGCAAATCATTACGTATTACGTAATTACTACGATATATTGTTGTATGCAAAATTATTTTAATATATACTCGCATTACGATGTTATTGTAGAAATATTGTACGTATTACAAGTACTTGTACAGATATCTGTGCAATATTAGGTAGGATGCTAATTATAATTCGCAGGACAATTTGGATGGTAATATATTCCACTTATATCCTCAAATTATTTAATGGGCAATTAGGAATTTAAGCATTTGGACTGCGTAGGATACAACTATCTATTATTAATAATAATTATTATAATAGAATTACAATTATAATACCTATAATGTTTAACTTACGATATATTGTCTGTAATACAATATAATGCTGAAATGATTTATCCTATTCTAATCTACGCCTATTACATAGGTAGGTACACTTTATAACTTGTTACTTACAAGTAACTTTTAGGGTTCAAGTACTACTTACACTCGTATGTACATATGTAAAAATCTGTATACCGTACACGAGTGAATTCATAGAATGAATTAACCCGACTTATCCTTTGAATGCTCATTTGATTCGTTCGAGGCGGAAACCGCAGAGGACCAAATAAACCAACGAGCCCCCCAACTATGAACTAATCCCAGAGTTTGAAACTCTTTTGCCCGTGTTTGCCAACTCTATACTAAGGATAAATAGTATATATCGTGACGTGTGTTCAAAACTAACAAAAATATTGACATTGCACTGGGAAATGTATTTAACTCTGGCCACCAAAGACAAGACTAAATTTTCCGAATGAGTTTGCAGTGAAAAGGAATTTGCGGGTCGAGGCGAGACTCACAAAAGCGACCAAATGAGCAGAAATAGATAGGTAAATCAAATAAGCCTTATAAAACCTAATATATTTTAACTACTATTTCCTTAATATATATCGTTTGTACCTATGTATTGTATTACATATACATAGTTAGGCATTATACAGATATATCTGTATAATGCATTCTTTGAATCAAATAGAGACAGGTGGGCGCAGCAGGTCTTGTCAATTTTCTGAATTTGACGGCTAGATTTGCCACCGCTTTGTTGTTAATGGAATATTCAAAATTTTGTGAATGAGTTTTCTTCGCATAGATATAAGCTTATGTACAATATGTATTGTAAATTGGAGCTATATTCTTGTTCACTGATGCACTTTTCAGTGTTCCTTTTAACTCCGATCTTACTTTGAATTCTTATTGAATGTTGAAAAGGCACATAGTATCGTAGTATATGCGGATATCGAGTAGTACTATGTATCGACTATGTTGCAAAGCATTGTGTGATGTGTCCAATTTTTGGAAAGCAATTTCAACCGGTTTCCGTGCACCTGAGACGTGGGGTGGCGGACACCCGATTAATGTCTGGCTTAAATCGGGAAATTGAAATAAAATCAAACAAACCATCTTTTGATATTTTATACAAATTTCCAACCTACGAACCCACGGGCCAAGTACTAATAATAGTATTAGTTACTTATCCTTAGTATAATATAGGTATTAGTCTAATATACTAAGGATAAGTAACTAATCGTTTATTTATAATTTTAGAGTACCAAATACTAATCCTAAGTATTCTTATGAATTCGAAGATATATTTTAAATAAAATAGGATTCACAAAATATTTTTAAGCTGTTGCAAAGTATTCATTTGCATAATCAGCTTAAAAAATGACAAAATACATGTATACTTTTAAATATTTTTTAATCTAAAGGATAGGGCAGGGTACTATTGTATTATAAGTTACAATACTAATATGTGTAATTGTATATGTAATTAGTTATTAAATACAACAGATTTGACGTATTTACCAAGTTGCCTACATTTCTCCTACATTTCTAGAACGCTTGGTATTTACATTGTAGAATACATATTTTAGTTGTTAGAATGTTAATCTACAAAATTACTAGGTACCCTATGTTACTGTTGTGCAATAACATTCCTACAGTAGCACCTAGAGAAAGATAGGCAATACCTTCTAGGGGTACATAATCACATGAAAATATCGTATTTATAGATCAGCTTTATAATGTAGAATTTGAAACCATTAATTTTTATGGCTGACATTATTTGCATTGGAATATCGAAACTGAAAATAGATTCTTGCAGATGAATATTAATTAAATATAATAATATCGTACTTAATTCAATAAATACGTATTAGATATGTTCAACTAGATTAAAGGCCCGTGCTTTAGCTCCGTAGGTCAATCGGAAGTGAACCAAATCCGATAAAAAGTATAAAAGTATCCCTCAATCATGGGGGAAAAAATTGCAAAAAATAATATACTCAAAATCAATGTCCGCCATATAGGAATTAGATCGCGAATTACATTTACTCTATTGAATAGCTCTAACCATGGGCTTTCCAATGATCCCTTACAATTTTAAATAAATCAAATTGGAACCGAGTTATTCAATATACCCCGAAAAATCGGAAATGACCTCATTGAGTTCGAGTTTTCGGGGTGACAACCTACATTATTTCATTTCCCACACTAAGAGCTTTCCAATGGATTTTTTTCCATGCAAATAGCTCAAGTATTTAGCGAGTTATCACAAATTCCCCGAAATTCCTTAAATGACATCATAGAGGTCAAAGGAATGGACTTTTCGGGTTGTCACCCTATGTCATTGTAAAGCCCTTGTCAAGAAGTATCGGATAGTATTTTTTGGAATTTTTTTGGTCTACATTGTCTAAGTGACCTCTGTCAGATCAGCCGGATCTCAACTTTTTTAACTCATTTTGGCGTAAAAACCTAATCCTAAGTTAGATTTTGGGACAAATTTAGAGACTAATTTTGTGAATATATGACCTTTAATGAATTAGGAGATAGTAATCTAACAAACAAACATATGTAGATCTAAGGAGTAAAATCTTTACGTAGATATTTATGGGAGATGGTGAGATATGTTATAAGTAAATTTGTATTATACTAGTAGGTACGATATTAGGTTTTATGTAATAGGGCCATACGCATTGATATGAATGCATGAATCTGCCAATATCATACGATACATTAAACAGCACTGATATAAGTATTATGCAAGATTTACTACCTCTTTTGCTCCCGAGTCAATGTTCAAATATTGGGTGGTTGGAAATCAAATTATCTATTTGGAGAGCTTTTACAAAAGCTTATACCGAACTCTGATCTGTGATCCATTTAGTAGTATTAAAAGGACGAAAAGACGACTATCTATCTGATTAAATATCTAAAGGGAGTTGCATGCCAGTATTATGAGTTTAGCGCGGAACTTGGATAAATTGATTTCCGAAACCTTTTCCCATCTCTATTCTTTACAAGTTCAAATGGATTGGCCCCAAACTAAAAAATGAAAATGCATGATTTAATAATGAATTCGGATAATCCTTGTTTCGTAGTTCATCTTTTGCACACTAATTTCTAGTAATTCTACCGATCCCAAAATAAAAATGCAAAATAATATATTATTATATAGGTACCTATCAAAAGTTGGCCTCTCTATTTGTAAGAATTCGTAACCTCATTAGGAAATAATATTTATAAGCGGAATCAACAATATCTAATATCAGGTCTATTCACATGAATCCGCGTTTATTTTATATCAAAGTTAAATCGAAATAATTTACTTACGGATAATTATTAATCAATTATGTATTCCTCCACACTTTCGATGACTTCTT
>JAAZTK010002009.1:0-12272 GCA_036507255.1 Megalothorax incertus
TATCGGGGATTTCGAAATACCAAAATGGCCATAACTCGGTCGTATATCAACCGATTTCAAAAATCTTTGCAGTTCTGGAGTAACTGTAGCCTGGAGATCCTCTTGAAATTTCAAATTTTCAAAATCGGGTTATTTTGAGAAATTTGACCTTTTTCATCCCGAGGGGTCAAAGTCGAAAAATTCAAAATTTTAAATTTTAACTTCCTTGATTATCATCAGGCTACAGTGACTCCAGAACTGCAAAGATTTTTGAAATCGGTTGATATACGACCGAGTTATGGCCATTTTGGTATTTCGAAATCCCCGATTTTGACCAACTTCGAGGTCATTTTTCTGTATCCCAGCAGGGTTTTTCGAATTTGGTGCAATGACAAAAAGTTGTAGAGGAGGTCGAGATCTATCACCATGCAAAGTTTCGTTTGTGTTGGCCGGATGGCCCAAACCCTATCCTTATCCGGTACCCTCCTTTCATTATTTATGCAATACTTGGCCTTTCTTTAACCTTGTCTCGACATATGACTATTTTGATATAATTTTTGTATAAAAAGTTCTCATATTAATAACTAGCCATAATTCAATTTAAAAATTTAATGAATTAAATGCAAAAAAATGTTTAGTTTAAATGGAACTGTTCTCCTTCTAAGCCAGGTAGGTTTTCACTATATAATATTAATTTCTAATCATAATTAATTGAAATTGAAATTGAAATATTAATAGTTTGAAGAGTCATACACTTATGATGTCAATGTAATAAGAAGTAAGGATATCAATGGCGTGAATCAAGTTGAATATGCCGGTGGATATTCATTGAATTTGCTTCAAGAACTTGGAAGATTTTTAAATTTCACGTAAATCATAATAGGATTTCAAAATTAATTAAAATTATATTTAAAAAAATTTATTAGATGGCGCGTATCTGACGATGTAGGCCCATATCAAATTAATAAAACCCACAATTACTCTATAGACCTATTCGCATTTGCACAATCTACAAATCTCAACAAAGAAGACGCTGTCTATATAGCTCCAACATTTGTTTATGGAGTATCAAAGTATTAAACATATTTAAAATTTATTTAAAAAAATAGAATTATATAAAAATAAAAATAATAATAATAATATGAATTTAATGCACAATTTTTTATTTTTTTTAGAGTTTCAGCGTTTTTTAACCACGCTTTTGAAGGTGCATCAAATAGCGTTGTTTTCGGACCTTTCGATCCCACACTTTGGCTATCAATTTTGGCATTATTCGCAATTATTAGTTCAACAATTGCAATAATTGGGAAGAAAAAAACGTTCCCAATTGGATTTTTATATTTCCATTCAATTGCAATATTTCTACAAAAAGGTTCAATTTATTCATATAAAATTTAAATGTTCAAAAATTAAATTGATATTTAAATTTATGTATTTTTAGATACAAATTTAAGTTTCAAAAAATTTCCCGCTAGATGGTGTATATTTGTATGCGGGCTAACATCAATAATTATCGTCTCAACATATTCTGGGAATTTCTATTCAATTTTAGCTGTCCAAAAATATTCGATTAATTCAATTGAAACCCTAGCTAATTCGGATTATGGAATACTATTGGAAGTTGGATATAATAATGGATCTGTTGTTCAAACAATAGCCGAAGTAAATTTATAAAAAAAATTATTATATTTTTAAAATAATATTTATCAATATTAGTCAATGAAAGACAATATCCATATCAAAAAGATATTGGAAAAGGCGTCGATGGCAGAATTTGTATATGAAAGTTTTGAAAAATCCCTCCAGAGGGCAATCAAGTCTCCAGATGCATATATTATTGATAATGAAACAGCGTATTTTGCTTTGATTGAAAAAATTGGAGTTATATCTTGTTCTTTTGA
Source organism: Megalothorax incertus (assembly GCA_036507255.1). Lineage (NCBI taxonomy): Eukaryota > Metazoa > Arthropoda > Collembola > Neelipleona > Neelidae > Megalothorax > Megalothorax incertus. The sequence goes on from JAAZTK010002009.1 coordinate 1,881, forward strand.
TAAAATCCCCATAAATGGGATTACATATCCCTGGGTTTGGTATATGCGAAGAGGATCTCCATATGTTCAAGCCATAAATTACGGGTATTTTTTAATTATTAATTATTTAAAAACTAATTAATAAATAAAAAAATTTAAAAAATTTAAAATTAAAAATTGTAGATTTGCAAAGCTTGATGAGACAGGTTTGAGACTTCGAGCTTGGAAAAAATGGATCCCTGCTGGTTCGGAATGTCAATCTGAAAGCGGATTTCAAAGCATTTCTGCGCCTCAAATTAAAGAAGTTTTTTTAATTAACCTTTTCGGACTTTGTAGTTCATTTATTATTTATTTATGCGAAAAGTATTATAGGAGAAGGTTATATACCAGAAATTATTAAAATTATTTTACAAGCTTCAAATTCTGGAAATAATTATTTGAATATCGATCTAATAATATCATATATCGATCAGGAATCCAGGATATTATTTTTGAAATATATTAATTTCTCATCAAAACACGCATTGAGATTAAGAATTTCAATTTATTTGGAATTATAATAAATACATAAAATTCATACTGATAAAATTTATTAATTTGTTTTTATTGAATATTCTATTAATAATAATTTACTAGCTCAAATGCAAAATTAATATACAATACCTATCTTGGATTTGTTTAAATATTTATGATAAATTGATAATATATACATATCTATATAGGTTAGTACATAAGATATTTAAAATAAAATAGAAATTAGATATTAGGGTATTTTATAATTCAAATACGACAAATATTCTTAAATTTTTTCTTTGAAAGACAAAATTTAATTTGTAAAAAGAAAAAAATTGCTGTTTACAAACAAAAGTACTTAAATTAAATATATGCTGTCGGTAATTTTTTTTCAAGGTTAATCATTTAATAAACTTACTTAATTATTTATTTTATTCAATTTTTATTGAATATATTGAATATATTGTATTTATTATAATAGTTTCATTTCTTTTAAAACCATATATTCTGATAGCTCTTATATGCCAAAATAATTGAAATAGTTTGCTCAATTGCAAATTCAAAAATGAAAAAAGCTTCATCTCTCCCTAAATGCATAATACTTCCAATCCTATATTTAAATATTGGAAATGAAACTAAAATTTTTTGTATAATTAAATTATCACGCCTTTTCCGCCATTCTTTCAAAAATGAAATACCTTCCGAATCCACTAATTCTTTAATCACTAAATTTTGCTTATTCCGTACTTGTTCGCAAATTGATATGAAAGAAAGAATATATATAACAAAATATATAAACAAGATGTCATAAATACCATAATAATTGGGAGAATTAAGCTCCAGGGGAGTTGGAACGATTCAATATTGGTTAGGACAAGGATCCCGCTAGATAGGACCGTTAGATAGTAAATCATTAGAATAGTATTGACAAAAAATGCGAAATTCCTGAAAAATTCAGTAAAATTTCCGTGAATCCATTGAAGAGTCCGCAAAAATATTGTCGCTTCTTCACCCTTAAAATTATACGGGAATTTTAGGAATTCTTCTAACCAAAATGAAATGAATCTCATTAATTTAAACCAAGGGATAAGTAATGCAAAAGAATTGCCCCAAACTTGAAGTACAAGCAAAAAATGAAATAAACAAAAACAAAGACGGATTTTAGGAGAATCTTCAAAATATATTTCAAAAAATTGATAAAAATATCGATAAAATGGATTGAAATCATTCAAATAAAAATCGATGGTCAGAGTGAATATAATTAGCGTAATAATGCATAGCCAGATTCCTATTATTTCCGCTAGGTTGTGCTTTTTCTCGAGTAGAGCTCTGCGATTTGGCGTCATATATTTTTCTATAATTTTACATAAAAAACGAATGAAACTGTGTAAAAATGCAATTTTAAATGAACCTGAATATAGGCCATCTAGCCGCATTATTTCATTACCAATGCCAAAAAAGAATTTAAAGCGAACTCCATTTTGAAAAATATAATTCATCATCGAACTAATAATTTCGCTAAAAATCACTGTAATATAAAAGATTTTGTATCTATCTGGTAGTGTATCGAAATAAAACAGATCGTAAGAAAAACAAAGCGTCATATGAAGAATAATATACCAAGTTGTAAAAAGATTAATTTTGGTTCGATGCCGAAATATTGATGTGTCAATCACCAACCTGGATTCGCAGAAATCCCAACAGGTAGGAGTGCTGTAGAAGCTGAAAGCCCAACCAGCTATCATTAGAATAAATCGATCAGTTTTTGAAAACATTTTAAACAGTAATATATTTTTAAAAATATATATGATATATTTTGAAAAGAATAAAAATTCTCCAGTATATTGACTAACTAATGTTAGAAAATATTCTTTTTGATCGAAGTATTAAAATATTTTATATATTTATCTATTCTATCTACAATATCAATCTATTTATCTAATCAATTTAATATCAATTTACAATTTAATTATAAATTTATAATATGTGAAGCATGGTTCCTAGTAGCTCTTCTTGAATATTTATCTAATAATTCTCTAATTTATATACCATTTGAAGATAATTTGTTTTGAATTGATTAAAATAATGATTAAGTGAATACTAATGGTTTATAATTTTTTATTAGGTACAATATTTTAATTTAAAATAATTTCATATCATGCTATTTATTGAAATGTATTTGATGGTGAGTTGCTAGATACAAAAGTCTTTTACCAAATAATTACTAAATATAAGGTCATTAATATTATAAATAATTAAAAAATGGGCTCCGTAAAGATTCAGGGATAGTTAGGATATTTCAATATCAAAGGGCCACAACCTCTAGTATTAGAAGTAGAGAGAGTTAAAAGATATCGCACTTGGTGCGCATTATCCCGAGGTTCGGGTGGCTTGTATCTGCATTGTGGTAGAGTTCCCATTGTAGACGTTGCATTCCCTCCCTGAATCTCAATGGAAAGTGCAAAAGGAACATTTTTGACCGGGGTACAAATGTAATAGCTTATGGCTTTTATGTATACCATAATGTATAAAAACTTTCTTAACTTCGCATGTAAGACCTTTTGAAGGAATTAAGACTAATCCTAAGCAAGTACGAAATAAACTCAAGTTAGAGGAAAAATATACTCAAAGTGGAAGAAAATTAATTCAAAATTTGGACTCTGAATTATGAAAAATGCACTTTGATTTAAAGGAATTAAAAAAGTTTTTTTTTACATATTTCATTTAATCAGTTTTATTTCTTAATTAGTTGCATTTCTCGTAAAACCATATATTCTGATAAGTTATAGTTCTCTTATATGCCAAAATAAGGGAAATAACTTGTTCGATTGCAAATTCAAAAATGAAAAAAGCTTTATCTCTCCCTAAATGCATAATACTACCAATCCTATATTTAAATATTGGAAATGATAGCAAAAATCTCTTTTTAATTAAATTATCACGTCTTTCCTGCCATTCTTTCAAAAATGAAATACCTTCCGAATCCACTATTTTTTTAATCTCTAAATTTTGGATATCCCGAACTTGTTCGCAAATTGATATGAAAGAAAGAATATATCTAACAAAATATAGACAGAAAGTTGACATAAATGCCATGATAGTAGGGAGAATGAGGCTCCAGGGGAGTTGAAATGATTCAATATTTGTTAGAACAAGAACTCCGCCAGATAAAAGCGTTACTGCATAAATCATTGTAATGACACTTCCAATAAATGCAAAATTTCTAAAAAAAATTCTGTATAATTTCCGTGAATCCATTGAAGAGTTCGCAAAAAATTGCCATTTCATTTCCTTTAAAATTATATTGGAATTTTAAAAATTCTTCCAACCAAAATGTAATGAATCGCATCAATTTAAATCTAGGGATAAGAAATGCAAAACAATTGCCCCAAATTTGTAAAGCAATCAAAAAATGAAATAAACAAAAACAGAGTCGGATTTTAGGGGAAATCCCGATAAATATTTCAAAATTGATAAAAATATCATTGCATTGTAGTAAAAATCAATGGTCAGGGTGATGAATATGATAAATAACGTAATAAAGCATAACCAGATTACTATTATTTCCGCTAGGTGGTGTTTTCTCTCAAGTAGGGCTCTGCGGTTTGGCGTCATCAATATTTATCAATATTTAATTAATTTTTAAATATGATTTTATAAATATATTACCTATAAATAATACAAGCTGGTTCAGCAAGCATCCCTTGCGAGTATATTTGAGGTGATTAAGTTGCAGATAATTATAAAATTCCTAACCATTTTCGAGATATTTGGAAAACAGACTAAACAGACATTCAGACAGACAACATCACCGGAAGTGAAAATTATACCACCATGAAAATCACCTACCTCGATATAGTCAGAAACTACCTTAACCCCGAACCTGACACTCACATTTATATAGATTCACAGAGCCGCAGCTGAGGTTGGGAATAAAACTGCTTTGCAAATTTCCAAAAATAATTTCATAATTATTTGAGGTTTTCGGTAAAAATGTATCATGTTAGGGTTTTCTGACGCGGAGAACACGAATTTGACCTCAGAAAAGTAGGTAGAGCTACTGCCACGCCCCCTCACCAGGGGAAGTGGGAGTGTCAAATACCGAAATTTAAAAATTCGTGAAAATCCCCCCTTAAGGTTTTTTGACCCATAGAACACGAATCTAACCTCAAAAAAATGGGTGGAGCTCCACTCCGGGGACACTCCCACTTCCCCAGGTGAGGGGGCGTGGCAGTAGCTCCACCTACTTTTAACTCCTCATCCCGAATCTGCTCTTGATGATTCCTCACAAGTTTCTCCCTCCTTCTTCCCCCGGGAGAGGTGTAATGGCAAATATGACAGTAATTGTAATTCGCTGGAAATAAATATACCAAAGCTAAGTCTAAAGTGAAAGTTCGAATCTTAAATTCTAATAATCAGGGCAAATTGGTCAAGAAATCCGATAAAATATATACAAAGAGTATTTCATAAATGATTCTGTTCTTATCCTAGAACAGAATGAAGATACATGCTTCAAACCTCCTCCTTTTATACTCGCACTTTGAAGGTCAAGATAAGAATTTTACATGTATTTCCTTAATCTTTTCTTCATTATCCTAATATTCTTATCATCTTAATTAGTAGGTAATTAGTATGATATATTATATTCTATACCATATATACTATATACATAGTAATATAAATTCCTATATTGTGATTTGTGAGCAACTGTCTACATCTATTGAGAATCATATTTCATCAATATGCCTACATTATACAATACTAATTTTACGGATATCCACCTCTTAATATCTACGCAGCGATTTTACTTTATATGTTCGAACACTATCTCTTCATTCATTATTCGCCGCAAATTCATGAAATTAGTCTCTAAATTCGTCAAAAAATCTAACTTAACATATAACGTAAAAAAAAAGTTAAAAAAGTTGACATCCGGCTGACCTGACATGGGTCACTTGGACAAAAGTAGACCAAAAAAATTTTGTAAAAATACTATCCGATGCTTCACGAAAAGGGCTTTACAATGATATAAGCTGTCATACCAGAAAGTCCACTCCCTTGACCTCTACAGGGTCATTTCCGGTTTTTCGGAGAATTTTGAATATTTGAGTTGGGAAAAGGCTCATTTGAAGGCCTATGATTGAGGGGATACTTTTACACATTTGACCGGGTTGTGGTTGACATCCGGATGACCTAATTGCAGACTAAAACACGCGCGTAGCGCGGGCTTATTACCTAGTATGATACGTAAGTATTGCTACATATATTTAGAGCTAAAATCTTTTTAAGTTTTAAAGAAATAAAAAGTTAAGCACAATTCACAAAATTTATAAAGATGCATATCCCCATTTTATTCAATATATCTTCTTGAGCACATTTTTTTTTTCAATTTGCATTAATCATCAATCATCATAATTTTAATTTAATAATTGCATATAATTAAATTTAAATCAGAGTAGAAAATACCGTTTAACACCGGTTTTATTTAACCACTAATAAATAGTAATAATCAATAATCAAAATTCATAGACCTTAATTCTCTCGTTACTTTCAGTTCTTCCAAATCACGCCAGAAGACCTTTCAAAATGGAACATGTAAATCTTTAGCCACCGTATACGCGGACACGTAAAACATTGATGGCTGATTCTTCCGGAACGTCTCAATCGCCATCTGGCGAACCTTAAAACAAAAGATTCAATTTAAAAATTAAATCTTGTTCAAAAACGCCTTCCAAAATCGCTTTTAATCACTTTCCAAATCATAATTTCATAAATAAAGCCTTACCTCGCCATCCCAAGCGTACAAATCTCGATATATTGGCCGAATGAACTTCATCCTTCCCTGCTCCGTGATAAACTTGAGTGCTAGAGGCACTTGCTCCAACCACCGCTCCTTAATACACAGTCTAAGCCACCTGGAGGTTCAAATTCCAATTAAATCCCATTAAAATCCCATTAAAAATGCACTTTTTCGAGTCTTACACGCAGCGGATTTCCGAATTATTCCTGGAATTCAAATCATACGCCGCCTGGAGTGCTTTCATCTTCTCCAGGCCGAGTTTGGAGCCCTTATCTTCGAGGAATTCCGTAAGGAATGCCCAAATCTGGTTCGAAGACATCCCTTCAAGGTCTCTTGGCCCAAAGGGAGACTTGACTTTGACATCCCAAGCTGTCCATTTGTTTTTAAGGGTCACACAAGCGTCCACGAGGGAAGTATCGTAAGTTGGCTTGTAAATTGGCATCCCAGGCGTCTTTAGCCATCGATCCCATTCAATATCTCCGATTTGGGAACCTTTTCCAGCTTTTTTAAAGTAATCCGTGAAGTAGGCTCTGAAATCCGATGTGGAAATGGACTTGTTCATAAATGTGGTGATGTAGGCGCGCAGGAAAGGCTCAAATTCGGCTGAAATTAGAGAAATTGGGGTATATTTAATGGAAATGTGGGTTTAATTGCAGTTATTTAATGGGAAATTGTATTCAAATTGGGATTTGGAGGTTTTAAAGGGTCCTTACCTGCTCCTCCGACCTTTTCCTCCAGGTAGTAAAGGAAGGTGTACCCTTTCTCATAAGGGACTGTTGAAAATGCACTGAATTTCACGAAAAAAATACAAAATCAATTATTTGCGCTTTTTGGATGCAAAAATGCATGTATTTTAATGGAAAATTAATTGAGAAATTAACGAAAAAGGATGGTTTTAATGCAATTTAAGCGGAAATACATGCATTTTGAAGCAATATACATATGCAATTTAATGCGAAATACATGGATTTCAAATGGGAAACGCGTTTTTTATGGCAGTTTTAATAGGAAATCCGCTTTTAAATTGAATTTACGAGAATTTAAGGCAAGCTAATGCTATTTCTGGGTTTTTAAATCGCAAATTAAAGCATTTAAGAGTGATTTTAAGTGAATTTACTCATCAGGGTCGACTCCAGTCAGGTCTGGAGTAAGGCAAGTGAGTGGATTGTCCGCTCCAAGCGAGTTGATTGTATCCTGAAGGGATTTCCAGCCGCAGAGTGACGAGAATTGCCTGAAAAAATGCAAAATTCATCAATTTTAACCAAAATCAATGCTAAAAATACAAAATTATATATTTTGCAATACCTAGTAGGTTCTCCGTGAAGTCTTCCGAGGATCTTTCGCTCAGCGAACACAGTAAACCCTTCGTTGAGCCAAAAGTCTTCAAAAGTACGATTCGTCACCAAATTCCCTATTTAAAAAACAGTATATTTAATTCAAAATGCTTGCAAATTCAATTTAAAATTGCTTAATTCGTCTTTTTAATATTTTTTAACTTACCAAACCAAGAATGGCTAATTTCATGTGCAATTACATCCGCTAGGGACTTATCTCCAGCCAGGAGAGTGGGTGTAGCAAAGGTTAGACACGGATTCTCTGCATTTAAATAATTAATTTCAATTAAATTCAATTAAAAACATTAAAAACATGCTTTTTTATCATTTTAAATGCAATTTACCCATTCCTCCAAAGGGGAACGAAGGTGGGAGTACCAGAATATCATAAACCCCTATGAAAAACCATTAAAAATCATTAAAAACAATTTTTAAATCACCTTTTTCGGACTTTAAATGCATTTTAACGTTAATTCCGCATTTTAGAAATGTCTTACCCCATACATAAGGCGTAAAAATCCCCTCTCCAGCCTTGAGCTGCTTCTCCGTATCCGAAAAGTCATCTAAAATCAATTAAAAATCAATTTTAATCATTTTTGGGCCACTTTTTCTCAAAAAGTGACTCTTTTTTTAATTAATTCATGTTTGGGAATTAATTAGAGTGACCCTAATGACTTTAAGAGGCAATTCTTACAAGCTGCAGCCTTAAGGAACCCTTCCTCGGCCCAAACAGTTGACCTTGGACCGATTTTGACACTCCCCAAATGTCCAACGACCTGTCAAAGTACATTTTAAGCATTTTAGATGTCCTTAAATGGGATTTAACATGTATATCTTACAATAGCAATTAAATAGGAAGGAATTGGAATCTTTTGCTCGAATTTTGTCACATTTCCAGTCGGGTTTGACCTCACAGCTGACATTAGAACGGTCAATTCCGATGGGGCAGCCACCTACAACATGTAAAATACCCAAATCTTATGTAAATCAATTTAAAACTGCTTATAAAATGGATTTTAAATACCTCAGCAGTGTAGGTAGCCTTTGTCGATGGTGTATCTTGACATGGAAGTAGAGCTCGTGCATGAATAGCCTAAAAACAATTAATTAATTAAATTCCAATTCAATTTGACGAGGATTTCGCGTAAAAAGTGTATTTTTGAGCATTTTTCGGGTCAAAACTGCCTGATTTGGAGCACCTGACATTGGGAGAACATGTAAGGGTATTTTCCCCCTGATGTCTGACCCGGTGAGAGCCATTGGAGGGCTGTAGCAGCTGCTGAGGACTCGTACTTGATGGTAAAACTAGAATTAAATAAAGAATACCTCAGAATGTGAGTAGAGATATGGGTGACATCCTCCTCCAGTCTGCTCTGGGGCTAGCCACAGCAATGCTGAAGACTTTGGTGAGGTCTGGTAAGCAATGGAGAGGCTGAGGAGGAAGGAGGAGGATGTTGAGGTAGGCTACGGCTTATTTTTAATTGAAATATACCTTTTTGGTGGCGGTGAGGGGAGTGTCACGGTCAGAGGGCAGCCCAGAGTGCCTGCAGGTGGTCCTATCTTGTACTGGAGTGGTTGACCATCACTCGTTGACACCCCCAAGATGGTAAGGTCCCTCGTGTCAAAGACCTGGAGGAATTTCAAGAAAAAATTAGTCAAAAACTCGAAAATTTGGACAAAATTCTCGGAAAAACTCTGAAAAATTGCGGAAAAAAACCGGAAATATGCGGGAAAAAAGCATAATTTATTGGGGGTGGTCACCATTCGCGTGGCATCCGGTTTGGAGACCTCCAGGTCATAAGTGACAGCTCCAGAGACGACCTTCCGGTCAAAATCTACGGTCCATTTGAGGTGGAGGTTGCTGGCACGTACCTCCTCTGCGGAAAAAGGGAAAAAACAATTAATTATTGAGTTAATTAATTAATTAATAAGTTGACAATGATGTCAAGGGTGGTGGTGACCTACCTGGGTTGGAGAATGACGAGGGGTCATTGGGTGAGAGTCGAGGAATCGGTGTTAAGGGTACGGACATTGTTTTAGTTGAAAATTGACAATGAAATTGATTAATTTGTGGTGACAAGGGTGTGCCGGAGGATAAACTGGAGAATTGACAGCTGGAGACACTCGAGATGAGTCTTTTTGACAAGTGGTTGGAAGATAAAGGTGGGTGGAACCGCTGCCGGCAGACTTTGAGGATTGTTCTTGTTGAAATCCTCATGATTTTTCAATTTTATCGCTCGAATATTATCGCTAGCTTTTGTCCTATTCAATTTACATTAGATTCCCTATCAGCTACATATCTTGAATTTTGATATTTTTAATTGGGTGATTTGGAGGACATTGATTGGGGATGGTACAAAATTGATTAGGTTTTAAGAGTTAGAGATATCGGGTTTTATATAAGGGAATTAATTTCAGGAGGATTTGATAATTAGGAAAAAATTTTAAAGTAAAACTAGAGAATGTGCCCGAATTGTATTCTGGGTTAACGCTAGTGAATATCATGAGCTTTCCAATGAGATTTTGTATAAAGGGATATGATTAATGAATAATGATTAGTGATTAATTTAGACATGGCAATTATATGCACTAAAAATGCATGAAATATGCATGCACTTATGCCCTAAAAATGGCCAAAATATGCCCAAAATATGCACTAATAAAGAAGTGCCCAAGTCCACTTGGGAGGGTTCGTAGATGTGTTTTGACGAAATATTTGAATTCAGGAGGTCAAATTACCCCCTGGGGTCGAGTTTCGTATCATTT
>JAAZTK010002010.1:0-12265 GCA_036507255.1 Megalothorax incertus
TCTTTTCCCCTATCTACCTCCTAAGATATATAGTTTTTCATATAAGCCCAATCCTACGACCTGATCTTGGCAAAATGTTATGCACCCGGAGGTAAATTTATTATTATTTCAAAGAATTAATATTGAAATTGGTTGATTTCGAAGCGCACTTTCCGCTTGCGATGACATCCATGGATCTCCAAATCTTAATCTTGTTGTATCACTTGAGCTGGAGGGTGATGTTGACCTTGAAAAGATAAGAGAGGCTGTCATGAAGAGGGTCATTACGTACAAAAATGAAAAAGGGGAGTTGGTCCGTCCAGAACTTCAACAATATATGACCACATATTTTGGATTTTATTATTGGAAATGGTATGAATTCTTTGAATTGGAAATGATTTTTTTACCTTTGAACCTTTGAATAGGGATCCTAATTTTGATGTCCGAAATCATGTATATTATTACGAGAATGAGAATGGAGAGCAACCAGATATGAACGAAGATGAACTTTTCCAGTTGGAAAAAAAACTGATTAAAAGACCTCATCCGAAAGGTGAATAGAGTTTCTAATTTAATTAATTAATTAATTAAAGTGAGAAAAATTCGAGCTTTAATTCAGGGAATATTCACTATTTCCCGAGCCATCTAGTGGCAAATTAAAGAACTTAAGTTAAGATGAAGCGACCTCTATTTTTATGGGAAATTATTCCAGCGCCTTATACTCGTATCGAAATATTAGATACTTAATATTTTTATCATTAATCGGCCGTATGCCTTAAGGTTTTTGTAAAATAAAGAATAAAATTTAATTGTAGATACTTCTTGGATAAGTCTCTACCTACCTATTTGTTTAATTAAAGGCCTAAATATATTTTTAATAGAGAGATCCCTGTGGGATATGCTGATTATCAAAAACTACAAAACCAATCGGGACTTCAAGGGCCCAACCCCAAAAAGCGTCATGCTTCTTCGAATTCATCATTCCGTAGCTGATGGGTTTGAAAATTCCATTGATGTCTTCAAATTTTTATCATGTTTGATCTAATTTTCAGGTTCTCCATCATCAAGTTACTCCTCCACATTGCAGAACAGCAATCAACGGTGGTCAAACCTCTGGTTGTCCGAAAAAGCATTTTTCGAAAAATGGCGGAAGCCCTTGCATTTTTTATTAAAGCTCCATTTGAGGTGAGATATATTTTATTGATTTTTTTAAAACCCTTTTTAATTGATTAATGATTGCTTTACTAATTGATTTTTAAAGGGAATCTCACAACTTATCGAATCTTACGACAAGAATGATTGGCATCTACCCGAGAAGAAGATGACAAAAGAAATTCAGGCTGCTCTATCTGATCGGTAATCTATCGTATTTTAATTCAAAATGCTATAAAAAATCATATAATTCTGAACGCATTTTTTCAGAATTCCTTTACCATATCTAAAAGAGATTAAGAATATGCATGGAGTGACGCTTACAAGGTAAATTCGGATTAAAATCAAGTAATTTTTCAATCAATTTATAATCGAAAAGTGTCATCTTCGCTGCCATTACGGGTGGGATACGAAACTATATGCTCAAAACCGGATGTAAAGTTCCAGAAAATATTCATTGTGGAACAGCCCTACCAGTAGCAGGTATGGTTATTCAAAAATTGAGCTTAATTGATTGATCTTAATCCATTTACGCTAGGTCATCCCGAAAAGCTGAGGAATCACATGTAAGTCCATCAAAAATGATTTCCAAATTGAACGTTTTTTTGACGCACCTTTTTTTTCATTCAAGGACAATGTGTTTCGTCAAATTACCTCTAGGGTATTACAAAATTAACTTTTCTAAAGGTCAAGGTCGTAATAAAAATAAATTTTTAGGCAACCTGACCCGGTCAGAAGACTCATGAAAATTCACAACTACCTCGAAAGCTTGAAAAACTCTACAATTCCAGCCGTAACATTTACAGGTGGCCTTTAATATTCCATTTTTATACGACCTTTGACCTCTAACCAAATTTTAAACAGCAATGCCTTTTGCTGGAGGACTTCCAGCTTGGATGATACGGAATCTCATTAAAAATTTTATAACAACCGTAATTTTAATTGATCTTTTGCCGCTGAATCTTATTAAATATGATATAATTTGCAGGCCCTTTTGACGAATATGCCCGGACCTTCAGAGCAAATGTATTATGTAGGATACCCTGTTTTAGGCATAGCTGTGGTAAGGTCATTTAAAATCAATCAAGTTTGACCTTGACTTAATAAATTCGAAAAAGGGATCTGGACTTCTTCCGGGGAATACTGCAATCGGATTTACAATTCTAAGTTATCGAGGGGCTATTAAACTCGCTGGAGGAGCAGATCGTAATTAAATATCAATTTAACATTATTTGACTTGATAATTAACCTTTGAACTTTTTGCTTATTTTTAAGGGTCAGTCATCCCAACGGATGAGAAGGCAAGGGAGCTTCTCGAGTTAATTCTTAACGAGTTTGATGTGCTTAGAAAAGGGGAGAAAGTATAATATTTTTAATTAAAAAATAGCTCTCTATTAATTTTTTCGAATTTGATTTTGGAATTCATTATATTAATTATTTATTAACGACTTGACCTTCATTACTCCTGTTTTGTCTTAGGATTAGTCATACTCGTAATTTCATCAATATAATATAATGTATTCGTAAATTGATCTTATTGATCCTCCTAGTTTTAAAAAATTTTAAAATGCATACAATTTTGATAAATAAAAATTAAAACCCATTTTTTTCAAAAATTAAATATTAATTTTGCAAAAATAAGGTCTCATACTGATAAGTCAAACATCATTATAGGAATTTGGATGATTCATTGAGACAATACCCTGCGGAGTATTAAATCTCAATGATATCCGCATCCCCTTTTCTCATATATTGTTTTTAGTCATCGACCTTCAAGGGATTTGAACCTAGGTCAAATCTTGACCCATGATCAAATGCATTAAACCAACCTAATGCATTTAGAAAAAAATATCCTCAAAACTCGCTTAAAAAATAGTACCTAAGTTTTGGGCAAAATATGAGAGATTTGGCGTCCAACAGGTTTTTTATTAATTCTCGCTTATAAATACACATTCTCAAGATCAGCTTAAAAATTTACAATTGATCTAGTATATAACTTATGGAAGCTTTAAATTGAAACAAAAGCAATTAAACTATCTTAATTATCTATATAAGATCATTTATTGAGGCGGACCAGCTTTGAAGAAACATTCCCTATTGAAATTGCAATATCGTACATTTCAGTTTGGAACCAAGAATATTTAGAAATCATATTTTTTAACTTCTTACAAAGTCTGATGGCAATGTCATCCGTTAATCTCCTATTGGCAGGGTCAAACCGGTCATAATTATGATAAAAGTGCCCAGTTTCGCTCTCTAATTCCTTTGCCAGAGCGCAGTGAAGGACCATTTGACATCCCTTGATTGATTTGATCAATTTCATCAAGTAATTTAGTTTTTAAATTGATTATCATAATGAATTCAAAGATTTAAAGGCGCACCTGTTCAGGGCTAAGTCCCATAATGACCCTCGAAAACACAGTAAGGAACTTTTGATGCCATTGTAGTGATCTGAAAATATCCGTCATGACCTGGCCGAGTTCAAATTCTCAATTAAACCCAATATTTCAATCAGTTTCAAAGGGATTACATGTCCAGGGCATAGAGAATAGGTTCTAACGTCAGTCCCTTCAAGTCTCCTCCCTAATTCCTTGATGAAAAGTGCATTTGAATACTTTGAATTATTATATGGCATAGTATTCATCGCTCCTAGGGACGCTCTCTTAAGCATGAGGTCATCAAAGTCCAGATTTGATAGCATTTGGTTAAGAGAGGACACAGATATGATCCTTGAAGGTGACCCTGCCTTAAGATTGTCCAAAAGTAGGTTCGTCAGTAAGAAATGTCCCAAATGATTGACTGCAAAATGAAGTTCATAGCCATCAATTGATTTCCGGATGCAATCCTCGGGGTAGTACCTAATTAGCCATAATATTCTCAATTATATAATTGCTTTAAATAGTCATTGGCTTACATTCCAGCATTGTTTATAAGCAGATGTACCACAGGGAACCTCCGCTTTATAATTGACACAAATTCCCTCACAGAGCCAAGGTCAGCCAAGTCCAGTTTGAGCAAAATCTATATCGGATTTTTATTAAAAACTTAAAATCCAATATATTTGCAAAGGGAAATTCTTACTAAATTCTTGGACAATGTTTTTTCCTGGATTTCCTCAAGAGCTAGCTGACCTTGAGCTAGATTCCTACAAGCCATGATGACAAGAGCCCCCCGCACCGCCATTTCCGCAGCGGTTGCCTTCCCCAAACCAGTGTTTGCACCTTCAAAAGAACGGTTTTTCATTCCTCATTTAAATACATATTTAACCAAAATACCTGTAATGATGACCACCTTGTCACGAATGTCAATCTCCTCCCTTTTAGGGACACCCCACAAAAGGATCCGTAATTTGAGAAGAACATTTTCCACGATAAGATACCGAAAAAATGCCCAATACTGCCACACCATGAAACAGATGAAAGACATGACTCCAGCCTACGTAAAATACTATTTTTAAATACCTATAATTCTAAATTAAAGATACGATAATAAGTTAAAATTAAACGAATAATTATTTACGATTACTATTACAATTAGTAGAACAGTATGCAATGCTTGCCTTGTATGCAAATTCATGAGAGCATTTCCCAATTAATTCCCAGGCACAAATTCACAAAGGTTGATCTTTAACTTTCAGTTTATAAAAAGTACTTTTATTTACTAATTTAATAAACATGTTTGCCTTCCCTCAGTCCAAGAATGTAGGTTTAATACTAATTTTATACACAAGTATATATTATACTTATAGGTATATCCATAATCCATATCAGTTTAAAGTTTAATCAGACTTGTACAAAAAGTAATACTACTAACTTATCCTTAGCTTAGGTAGAGTAGGTACAATAAATATTACAATGCAATTTAAGTTAATTAAAATTAGACAAGTATTATAAATTATAATTGTACCGAATCGGAGATTATTAGACATAATTTAAATTTTGAATTCAAATTTAATTTACTGAACAACTAATGTATTTCATAACAAGAAGATAACTTTTATAAATATTAAATAATTAATAACAATAATTTAGTTTGGGTAGAACTTCTGCTGCAGAAGATTTCCTAAAGATTTAGTACAAAATATTATAAGGAATTTGATGATTACAGTATTGATCAATGTCAAATGTATAATGAAATGCAGTATCGTAGAAAGTGATGATACCTAATATAGGAATTAGGAATTTGAGGATACTTGGGGAAATGTCTCTTTTTGAAATTTTGGGCCCTTGATTACAAAAATGTCGGTGGATAATTATGATTTTTAAAAGTCCATTTAGCTAAGCTTCTCCATTCACATCACAAACAGGCTCTGCCAAATACAAATTGATAAAGCTCATGAGATCGAACTCTTTTCCGGATCGGGTCTTCAGATTTTGCTCCTGTTTTGAAAAAATTGAAACTTATTTTAATGATAATAACGGGCTTTAAATCTTTAAAAATACATTTGTAATTAATTATAAATTACCTGAGCAAGAGTACTGGCTATCTGGAGTTCTTCGCTCCCCATATTTATTTTTAAGTCGTTCATCTCGAAAAATGTTTCAGTCTCTTCTGCCTCAGCATCTACAATTTCCTCCTCGATGTTTGGCACCTACAAAGTAATTTAATCCGATTTTGTAAGCAATTAATATTATTAAAAACAATTAATAAAAATATTGAATTACCTCGGCCTCGGCCGAATCCGACGACAGCGATGACCAAGAGGACTCAGACGATGTCTTTTTGGCAGCGGCTTTGCCTTTAGGAGGGCCCTTTGGCGAGGAAGCAGAGGACGAGGTCGGAGTCCAGCTAGAGGATGAGGTGTCCGAGCCCACATTTCTGGTTGACATACCCTGCCGATGCTGTTGGTGGAGCCAAGACTGGACCTTTTCTTTGTAATTGGCTTCAGCAGAGCCCTCGGAATAAGTTTCACTCATTTTTTCAAGAAATTAAAAATTTGACAAGAAAAGACGGAATTTGAATGCACGAACTTTGTTTTTAAATACGAATTTTAGTTTTTGCCGGGGCCGGTGGGGCGGGAATTCAAACTTGAGAAATATCGAGAAGTTGTCAAAAATTTAAAAAATTACGCAATAATTTTATTTTTATCATTTGAATCTGTAATTTCGTGGAGAAATTGTCAATTTTCATTGAAAAGGGTGTCCTCAAAGGTAAGGGGGTTGTCACGAATTCAATTGTATTTATTTTTGCCGTAGAAATACGTTTTTTCGCTATTTAATCTGGAGGCGAATTTTGCAATTGCGCCGCAAAATTGGATTTATTTGAATTTTTAATTGGATCTAAATTATTTGTGGTAATTTAAAATTTTTACAGGTATTGTTGGAGTCATTTCCAACTGAAATCATTCGGAGATCATCATGCTATCAACACTTTGTGGAAGGAATTGTCTTCAGCCCATCCGGGTTGCCCTTAAACCTACAAATTACCTGAATTCTTCGATCAAAATTCAATTAATTGGACCTGCAAGATGTTTCAAAACAGAGTCTGTCCTCAGGAGTGGGGAAAGACAATTTGTGAGGAGGGCAAAAGAGAGGCTGGGCCTAAAAGAGTCAATGATGGCACCTGCTGAAGGAACAGCTTTTGGAATGGGTAAAATTTAAACAATTTTAACATTGCAATTTGCATGAATTTGTGTAAAATGGATTTAATTTTAAAGGACAAGGGGCCGTTGCTGGAGCCGCTGTTTTTGGACTAGGAGCCCTTTGTTTTTATGGGTAATCTTTTAATATAAAAATATGATGTAATTTTGTGACATTTTGTCCATTTATTTTAATTGATTAATTTTAACCCAAAAGGCTGGGATATGGAACTACCCCTGGAGCAATTGACAACTCGATTGCATGGCCTGATTATGTCAAAAAACGGATAGCGGATACTTATGAATATTTTGGTGGAGGGTTAGCAATTACAGCGGCGACAGGTAGGCTTGTACAAATTAATTAATATGTTCTAATTTACAACTTTGTCTTTTGCTTTTATTTTTTAAGCGGCTGCTGCTTTCCGATCTCCAGCTATAATGAACGTCATGATGAGGAATTCTTGGCTTGTCCTCGGGTAAGATTGAGAATTTTTTAAATTAATTCAAAGTTCATTTAATTAAAATGATTGTTATTCCTCCAGAGGATCCATCGCTGCTCTCATTGGAACACAGATGCTTGTCAGGTATGGGAAATGGAATGAATTTACTTATAAACCCTCTATCCTTAAAATTATTGAATTTGATTTTGATTGAAATTGATTGAAAATTACAGATCTATCCCATATAAACCTGGATTCGGTGCAAAACAATTAGGCTGGATGGCTCATGCTGCTACTCTCGGTGTTGTACTTGCTCCAATGTGTCTTATGGGTAAGATTATCATTTAATTTGATTTATAATTAATTTTGATTGTAAATAATGAACAGGAGGAGCTATTTTGACTCGAGCAGCATGGTATACGGCTGGAATTTGTGGTGGGCTGAGCGCTGTTGCTGCCTGTGCCCCTTCAGAGAAATTCCTCAACATGGGAGGACCCCTAGCAATTGGTCTTGGTGTTGTTTTTGCATCATCAATTGGAACAATGTTCCTTCCTCCTACTACAGTCCTTGGATCAGGTAAAAATCCTTCTAAAAGATTTCTTAGATTTACTAAATGTCATTTTTTAATGAGAATTTAATTTTTAAAAAGGCATTTGGGCCATTGCAATGTATGGTGGTCTTATTCTCTTCTCTGGATTCCTCCTCTACGACACACAAAAGATTGTACGAGTCGCTGAGGCGTACCCACACTATGGGATGTATTCCCCAGGAGGATTTCATAATCAAACACATGGTATAGAGCCTACAGCAATACGACCCTGTCAACATGAGCATGGGGATTTATCTGGATACTATCAACATCTTTGTTCGGCTTGCACAAATCTTTGCAATGAGTGGTGGAAGGAGAAAGTAAAATAGAAGCGCAAATTGGTCAATTTAAAATTTAAATCTAATCGTGTGACTCTGTCTAACTGTAAAATTTCAAGTACTTTTAATTGTTAATTAATAATTAGTGATACAAATTACTTTGTTTTATTAGATCGCAACTACCTAAATTATAAACAAGTACCCTACATTTATATCAGTAGTAATCTAGATTGTCCATCTTTTATTTCTAATCCAAATATGCTAAATTACTTACAGTAAATCAAACTGAAATGCAAATTCTTTAGATCGTATGGCACCTACTACCTAGTATTAGATTTGTCCTAGGCTAGTTTACTTCAATTACATGCAATTTCGATTTACTCTAGATTTCTGAAATAGAATTTAATAAAGAGATTTTTCATAAATAAAAAGTCTGTAGAATCTTTCTTTCTTTCTTTTTACTTAGTTGTTCCAATACGCTCATTTCTTTTATTGAAATATTCTGAATATTTAATAGACAAATTACAAAAGTATAAAAATTTAAAAAACTTGAGATGATTAAAGATCATGTAGGTAATATTTTAAGTTACCTATTTAATATTTAGGACTTAAGCTTATGATCTTTAAGTAATTGGAAATTACACGATAATATTGATACTTAATTTATAAAACAATATTAATTAAAGTTAGCTTAGCTAATAATATGATTTAATTATGAAGGAATTCCAAAAGGGCTAAGTCTAACTCTAGAAGAAGTACAATAGGTATATTATAATTATTTACGAATTACTCGAATACAATTGGTATTATTACAATTAGTAGGATTTACAACAATTAATTATGATATTATTGATGAACAGAAATATAAGTACTAAATTATACAGATAGAGTAGGATAAGAAATATTGTAGGTAAGACGCATAAAAAGACAATTACAATTTACCAATGTAGAGATCATTTTTATAAATTTTGTGATTACATTTTGAAAGTCGTTATAAAATAGTTTAGTTTGTAAAATTTGTAAAAAATGACACTTTGGTGTATAATAAAAATCACTGATTTACAGATTGATTTACAGAATTTGATGAAATATCAGATTACAATTTTTGACCAAGTTTTTCTATTTAAAAATTGTTAATACAAAAAAATGACTTGAGGTTTTAAACATATCGTAGAAAGTACTGCAGATTAAATTTAGATCTAATCAAATAATAAGAACACACTTTGAGGCAGTGGGGGAAAGTGGTTAATTAATACATATTAGAAAATAAGAAATACACATTAGATAGCTCAATATCAAAGGATGGAAGGCCTTTTACGCCAAAGAATTGACTGGTTGCGAAATTATTGAAGGCGTTCCTCCAACTCGGACTCAACCTCCATGATTTCTTCTTTTTCTGCTTCTCCTTGAGCTATATTAGCATTAAAAAAACATCAATAAATTAGACACATGTTCAAATAAAACAAATTTAAAAAAATAGAGAATTAAAAGTCATTTAAGTTGACGCGTATATTGTCAACGACGCAAACCTTCTCTAGGAGGAGAGTTTGAAATATATGTTCCAGAGTTTATCCCAAGCTAAAAATCATTATTTTTTGGATGGATTAATTTTTTGTTGCTCATCGGTTTAAAAAGCGTTTTTTTTTTGCTTTAATTTAATTTAATACCTTTGCAATCGATCCCATGGACATTCGAACAGCGAGCATTTTGAGGGGAGTATTGGAGGTGAGAGATGCCCTCTGAGATTTTGATTGCAATTCAGAGATCCTTCGAGAAGATCTACGAGCCACAAAGGGAGAAGCTCCACTAATACGCTTCCCGAAATTTTTGGGATGTGGGCTTTTAATCTGAAAGAACCCACCCTCAAAATTTAATTCTAATCCATTGGGTGGTGTGACAGGAACATCTCCATTCGTAGTCTCTTTCTTCTCGTCGCTCTTCTCCTCTTCAGCATGTTCAGAAATAGAATCATTCTTCTTTTGCTTACGAGCATCTTTAAAGATTTTAAAAAATCAAATTATAAAGAATTCTTTCTTTATATGACCTAGAAATTTAACTCTAGAGAGTACTTACTTGCCAGAAAAGCACGCAAACCTATAAAAACAAAATGCATTACATTAGAATTGAATCACAAAAGGAATTCTCACAAAATACAAACCTTTATTAGGCCCAACTTTCTTTATCTGCTTCAATTCAGCTTCATTCGAATCCTTTAGCTTTTTGGGGACCTGAGGAAGAAGCGTTTTAACTTCTTCAACGAGCGAATTAGCCCATCCATTCTTCTTGAGAATTTCTAGCTTTCGAAAGTCTTCTTTGACATTGTCCACCTGAAAAAAATCAATTATCAAATGAAATACATTTTTTAAATATAATTTATAATTCAATTGGATCTTACTTGAATGATAGCCACACTGTCAAAAAAAAAAATAGAAAAATACATGTATTTAATCGAATTTTGGAATAAATTTAAAAAATAAGGAAACTTACGCCCACCACCCCTCAAGATCACAAGGTAAGACTGGACCAGAAGTTAAATCCGATTCTTGGTTTCGACTCAGGTAAAAATAGAGGAGTTCTGCGAATTGTGGAAGCTTTGATTCCTATTCCAAACCCCCATTTCAATAATTAATATCGTATTTAGTAATAATATTAATTTCTTAATTAATTTAGTTAATTCCAATCTTACCATTAAAAGCTTAGCTCGGCCAATACAAGCTTGAATCTCCTCTTGAGCATCACTTGGAATAGAACCCTCGTTCTCGAGCTCGAGACCCTGTGCAAGGATTGGTGTCCATTTCTTTTCGAGCCCTTGGAGAGATGAACAGGCATCCATAAATACTTGACTATAGAATATTCATAAATTAAAATCCACATTATTTTACAATACTTGTACAAAAGACCATACTTGAACTCTTTGTAGGTGTCATCAAATTGCATTCCCTTTGTCTTTTTCGGCTTGGGTTTGGGTGGAGGAACTGGAGGCTTTCCTTGAGGTGAATGTGAACCCTGTCCATTAACATTTGAAGCTCCTGCAACAACCTGCTTTGATTTGAGCCCAACCCCGTTGGTTTTAAGCGTCTCTTTCGATTTGGTAGCTGGTGCTGTACTTTTTATGACCTCTTTTGATTTAATAGGTCCTCCCTTGACATCTTTTTCCTTGCCCCTTTGCGAAGTGAGAAGATTTGGTGTTGTGGGCATCGTCATTTTAGTTCTGCTTGTCGCTGTAGCTTGTACTAGATTAAAATACACATAATACAATAAATATAATATTTTTAAATACGTTTTGATTCTTGAATAAATCAATTAGTACCTTTTGGGAAGGATTTAGTGGTTCCAGGCTTTGAATTACCGAGAGTTAGCCCCTCCATCTTTCCAATTGGGGGCTGAATTGCTCCTCCAGGGGTCTGCTTAGCCATGGCACGTGTGACACGCCGCTCTTGAGGAAGAACCTTTGATTGTGTAGGGAGAGGGACTCTCTTCGGAGCTACTTCAGTCCTTTTAGGCACCTCAGCGGGCTTAACCAAGCCCTTCGCTTGCTGTGTTCGAAGATTATTGACATTCTTTTCATTTTTAGAAGGCACAATGGGGGTTCCAACTACTGCTTTGACTGGACGAACAACCCCAACTCGGAATGCCGGCTTGAGATCCTTCTCCTTTGCCTTATTTTGAAGGGCTGCTTTCTCTTCCTTCCATTTCTTGAGCTGTTCCATCCGATTTGCATTCAGAGTCGTTGATTTTTCCTTTGTATTTGCTCCTGCCATCCCATTTCCATTTGCTTTGCTTTTGGCTACAATTTCAGGGTCAATCTTCCTCTTTTCCATTGTAATTCGAGCTCGGGATTCTCTTCGATGAGCTTGGAAGTTTTCGAGACGCTTTTGAACACGAGCACTCGGTCCTTGTTCGAATTGTACGTTTTTCTTTTTGTGAAAGTCAGCAAAGGTTCCTCCCAAACTACCTAAATCTCTCCTACAAATTACAATAAAAAAGAAGTATTAAAATTAAATATAAAACACTTGAAGAAAACGACAGATTAAAATATGAAGAAATATACTTGGTATTTGACCGTGTTTTGGAACTGGAAGGCACTTCCAATTGAGTATTAGCTTGAGACCGAGTGGTTAATTTAGTTCCTCCAGTTCGGTTTTTGGCAGCTGCTGAGAAATCAAATTTTTTAGCAAAAGATCCGTCCAATTTACTTAATTTTGTGTTTGACGAAGAACTGGCCATTTAGCTCAGAATCAATCGCTCT
>JAAZTK010002011.1:0-12261 GCA_036507255.1 Megalothorax incertus
GAACATGTCCCGAATTTTTCTACATTTTTTGGTACCATTTTCATGAATTTATGAGCTTCCGTGTGGGAGGAGATAGGTAATATAGCCAGATACATACATACATACATACATACATACATGAAACCTCTTCATTTTATAAAGGAGATTAGACCAGTGTAATTAATTATCAAAGTTGACCCTTAACTAGAAATGGTGGTCAAATATTGCGACTTGAGGTACTCCACCGTTTTTGACATTGAATACTCGGTGTTTTTATAAAATGAACCGATTATTCAAGGTCTACAAATGCCCCGAATTGGAAAAAATCGGGGCCAAGGCATGACTCTGGAATAATGACCTGAAGCTCTAAGGGCCCCCATTTTGAAAGGGGGTGCCAAAACCAAATCTGACCTCATCACTGTAAGAACGATATTTGGTAGTGTCAAGTACCAGGAGATAGTTGGAGAAGTTGAAAACTATCTCCAAAATCAATATCCCAAAGGTTTGACCTTCCATTGACCTACCATACGTCTATATCAATTAGGGACCGATTTTCAGGGGTAGAAAAGGGGGTGGGGGGGACCCTCCCCAATGACCGGGTAACACCCCGGATCTGAAAAACCACCCAAAAATATCTGGGGAGTCATGAAATTAACATTGTGAAACAATAAACCCAATATCCCAAAGAATTAAGGTCAATAATCCGGAAAGTTTGAAATGACATCCCCCTCAAATAGGCCCAAGTTATTTCTGAATTCAATTTCCCGCCGCGTTCGGAGGGTCATAGAGGTCAGAGGGTACATCACTGGCTATTCAAATTTTCATATTATGAACAACAATATCACAGCTCTTTGTGGCACTTAAAATCTTTTTGCTAACTATCGTGCTTCCGGAGTAATGACTATTTTAAGGTGGGCCACTTTCATATACCGATAGTTACTAATTGGATCATATTTTGTACAATATTTGCGGATATTTATGAAACAAATATCCTTTTGGCCTAATCGCAAATTTGATTGTGTACCAAAAATGCTTACCTACATAATTTCTATTTCAAGGTACATCAAATAGATAATGATTGCCGTCCAATTTTATCTCTAGATTGTCCTTTTGCTCGCATTAACCGTATAGATAAGCAAAAAGACAATAATAATTTAATTGGTATTTGAAATGTAAAAATCGGCATTAAATTATGTAGACGTACCTAGTCTGTACACATTCTGTGAGCCATTAATGAGTATCACACATTTATAATATTTAAATTTAGCCACATTTGCAACAATTGTACAGATGTACGATAACTGTTTGTATTTGGTTTGGTATATCAATAACTTTTTACTACTTACCTGTGCAAAAAAATAGTTTAATTTATTTTAAATTGTAATCAATTCCATGCATAGCTCTAGAATTGTGAATTTTTTAAAATGATTGACAAAATATTATTCTCATACCTCGCTCTAATTTTAATTGCAATTCCGAATTTTTCAAAGTCTGAACTAACGATATTTGAACCAAGATCTCCTCTACCGGTACATGAATTTTCTTTGTTTTCAATTAATTTGTCATAATTTAATTTTTTTAAAAAGTCGAATACGGCAAATAAAGGTTCTCCTTGGCCAATTCCTCAAGAATGGAAATATTCTGACCAAATCGCATCAATATACAATTTCTCTTTTAAATTCCGGGACAAGCTTTGTCCACCCATTGAATTTGCTATGAAAAAATACGAGAATTCCTCATTCCATTTTTACGACGGAGAGTCCATTGACATCACTCATCCCATTTTGGATACGATTTACATATTGGTTGAAAATGAGGAAGATTGTGGAGAGGATAGATTTCCAAAATTCACCGAAGATCCTGAATATGAGGCTTGTACGTAAGATGTCTTTTGAGAAATAGTAGATTTGGAATAAATAAATTTGTGACATAGATAATTTGATGATTGGGATTGATGGAACTGTCGAACAGACTGAAACGCCAAAGGCCCTTGCAAAAATTGAATCAAAAACTATTTGGGGAGCTTTGAGAGGAATGGAAACATTCACTCAATTGATCTGGTCGGAAAAATCGGCGTTGGGACGCCATTTTTATGTGAATTTCACTACAATCGGAGATTTCCCTCGATTCCCCCATAGGGGGATTATGATTGACACTGCAAGACATTATATTTATCCATCAACGATCATTACAATTCTTGATGCAATGATGTACAATAAATTTAATGTTCTTCATTGGCACATGGTTGATGGTAAGTTTTCTATTTTAAAAGAAAGTATGCATCAAGAATGATTTTCCAGATCAGAGCTTCCCATTTGTTTCGAGAACATTTCCAGAATTATCACGAGAGGTTAATTAAAGCAATTTCTAAATTTTTTAATTTGGAATTACGCATTTAATTAGGGGGCTTATAATGGAGAACTCGTTTACACTCCAGAAATTGTTCATCAAATTCAAATAGAAGCAAGAAATCGGGGAATCCGTGTTATATTCGAGTATGCTTTAAAAACAATAATTCTTAACAAAAATCAAATTTTTTTTATTTATTCTTATAAGGTTTGATACACCAGGTCATACAGGTGGGAAAGATATTTGCATATTTTAATATTTTAAAGCAAAAGCATTCGAAAATTTAAAAAAAAATCAATTTTAGGAGGATTTGGAAAGTCACATAGTGGTAGGTATTTCATCATAAGCTTCATAATGTCTCATATATGGATATTAAAATAGTTAAAAATTAATTTTATATTTCAGAACTTTTGACCAATTGCAGTGGGAATTCCCTTCATAAACACATAAATAGATTGGAGAATTTTGATCCATCAAATCCGGATTTATATAATTTCACGAGGAAATTCTTTTCGGAAATTGTGCAGAGTGTGAGCCGGGATTCTTTCATTCATTTGGGTCTTGATGAGGTCTAAATAAATTTTATTAATAAATAAAAAAATTCTCAAAAAAATTCGCTAATAAATATAGGTTTTTCCAGAATGCTGGAAATCTTCAAACTCAATTTCTAGTTTTATGAAAGAAATGGGTTTAACTTCACTTGCTCAAGTTGAGGGATACTACGCCAAGAAGCATATAGAAATGATTAAAAGTTTGGGTGGAATCCCCATTGTATGGCAAGATCCCATTGACCAAGGGATAATGGTTCAATTTAAAAACTTTAATTTAAATATAAATCTAAAATAAGGATAATTATTACATAGCTAGATACTGAAGTAGTTGTAGAAGCCTGGAAAGATTTTGGACAGCCCTGGCCAACGCAAATTCAAGTACCTACACTGATCCGAGCATATGCAATCTCATAAACTATACATTTTTTTAGAAAATCCTTAATCTTGGACATAGGGTCATATTCTCCTCGTGTTGGTGTAAGCTTAGACCAAGATTTCCTTTAAAATTTTAATATTTCATATTCAGATATCAATTATATCAATTATGGAGAGTCGTGGAAAAAATATTATTTATGTGATCCTGTTAAGAATGTTACAACTAGTAAGTTCCATTAATCGTAAGTGTAATGATATATTTTTTATATGACCATTTTTATCAGTCAAGGAGGATCAAAAGAGATTGGTACTTGGGGGTGAAGCTGCGGTTTGAAATATATATTTGAATTACCTATCTACAATCTTAAAATTAAATGAATTATTTTAGATTTGGGCTGAATTTGTAGATGATACAAATATCGTCACACGTCTTTTTCCTTTCGCAAGTGCCGTTGCCGAAAAACTTTGGTCATCAATTGAAGCAACAATTTTAACTTCAGAAACTATGTATAGGTTGGATGAGCATAGGTGTAGAATGTTAAGGTTAAAAAAGAAATCTTAAATTAATGAAATATTAATAAATATGCAAATTAATTATTTTAAAGGAGAGGAATTCAGGCTCAACCAATCCTTCCTGGATATTGCGAAGATCAAAAGGGTAAGACTGCAGCTATCATACTGCTAAATCTGTTTACATAATTCCGGATCTTAATCTATTATGGATTAATTAGCGAGTCAGATGAATTTAAATAGTGATTCGGATATTAGAATTGAAATTCCTAGTTCGAGCAAATCCAATTCTAATCAGAGTATGAAATTGCATTGATAATATCTATCTGTTCAAAAAATATCGTAATGTAAATTGTTCCGTTCAAGCAAAGCTCTGTTAGTAAAATTTTATTACGCAATGTTCATATGTATCTGGTCTTTTATGTCAATACTGTAATAATATTGATTACTGCAATTTTAAATTAATGAATTTTTAACCATTCCAGCTCCCCTTATAATAGACCCTCTGATCAGCTCGACAGACATCAATTTTGCCGGAGATTCGGGAATCTTATACCTTGTGATTGGGATTTCAATTACAATTTCAATATGCTTTATTGGAATTGCATTCAACTGCCCCTATTTATATAGAAGAAAAATTGGTAAATATTTAATAATATATATAGGAAATAATTAAAGTAATTAATCATTTTATGTTTTCAGATAATAAAAAGTACGAACTATTGAGGACTGAGGAGGGAAGAGATAATGATATTAACGCAAACGAGACTGATAGATCAAAATCTATCTAAATTTTTAAAAAGTACAATATTCAATATAATTTGGCGCATTGTAAATTAACAAAATTGATTATATTAATCCTAAGTCATATTAATGTAAATTAGTATTAAATAAATATAATACTTCGGATATTTCACTTGGATGTTTGCCACAAGTTTCTTGGAATAATTACCTTTCAAGGAAATAAATTCTTAATACTTTTTTTCAATGTCAAAATTAACGATAAGCTGAATAATACTTAGGATTAATTATTTTGTAAAATTCTTTAAAATGTTCCTCAACATATTGCCCCTCATATTTTTCTCATCATTCACTTTAGGCCAAAATGCTGGCGATAGCTATGAACAAGACTTCTCGTGGGTTAATTACCCAACCTCGGTCTTCAAACTGAATAACCTCGTCCTAATTGACACTGAAATTTACTCCAAAATGGAAAAATTTCAAAGGAACGAGACCCTCACTAAAAGGTTTTTATTTAAAAATCCACGCTTAAATATCGGATAATATTCTATGAATAACTTTACAGGCAAAGGGATATCCTTTCGGAATTCCTCACGGAATACAATCAAGTTCCAAAAAGCTTGAAAAAGATGACGCCAATGCATCCACTCCTCTCTTTCCAAATAATCAATCGATATTATGATTTCCCGAAGCATTTGGTCGCCCCACTCGAATATGGTTCAAATTTAATTCAAGCAATTGTATTTTTTAAAATCTAAATTTCACAAATAGACATCGAGAGCATCTTTCAAAGAAATAGAATGCATTGGCCAAATACGGAGGATTTCCTCGGGGGGTTAGATGCCATAATCAGACTCGCCGAATTTTATGACCTGGATTTAAATCAAGTATTGTAAATATAATTACCCAATTAAATCGATAGCTTAAAAATATTTTATAGCTTCGAAATGGACAATTGAAGGCTGAGAATTTCCCCGCAAAAGAAATTGGTGTCAAATTGAACGCCCTTACATGCTATAACATTGCTAAAAGAGCTCTTGAGACCCGGAAATTTAAAGAAGCTATCGAATGGCTGGAATTGACTCAAAATATCCTACTGACAGAAGATGATTTTTCCGTATCTTTGAATATGGTTGAAATGACGCTCTCCAATGCAATTTTAGATGTGAAAAAAAAACATTTTTATTGATTATAATTTTAAAATTTCAATTTTTTATATATTAGCATGACATTGCAATTGAAACTCAGGCAGGGGATCGAGATTTAAGCTTTTTTGCATATCCAATTTTGGTTCAAAAGAGGATGAATTTGACAAGATTACCCCGAAAGTCACTGAAAAAATATTCATACAAATTGATTGAAAAGGGAGAACATGTAAAAAATTTAGATCTAACTTATATGGCACTTTGCAATGGACGCGATCTGATGGTTCGTATCTCTAAATAATAGGAATTTTTTTACATGTTTTTAAATGTAATTAGACCGAGGAAATGCGTTCGAAATTGTATTGCAAATACGAGCAATTTTATCTTCGTGTAAAAACAGAAATCTTATCGAATGAACCAAAGATAATTTATTTCTATGAATTGTTTTCGGACGGATTTATTGAAGAATTGAAGAGTATGGCAAGTCCAAAATTGAAGCCATCAATAGTTAAAGATTATCTCGCACGGAACGCAGATGTGATCATTAAAGATATCAGGTCATCTCAGGGAACCCATTTGAAGAACTTTCCTGAGGAAGTGAACCCAAAGGCGGACAGATTGCAAAAATATATTAGAGACAAGATTGAACTACTCACAGGACTTGAGGTCAACGCAAAAAATTCTTCAGAGGATATTCAAGTAGCAGCTTATGCTGCAGGTGGCCATTATATCGTTCATACTGATGCGGTGAGCGATTTAAAATTGGGAATTGATTGATTTTAATGATCTTTATAAAGTTCAGAGAACCCGCACAAATTGTTGAAGCTTGTGGAGATCGAATAGCTACTTTTATGCTTTATGTGAGAAATTATTTTTAATAAAAAGGTGAAATATATTTATTTGTTATAATTATTGTAGCTTTCTGAGGATGATGTCGGGGGAAATACGGCATTTATTCAAGGACTCGTTGCAGCTAAACCGGTAAATATCAAATAATAGTATACTATCGTATACATTTTTGCATATTAATTTCTTATACTTTATTGTAAGGTTAAAGGCTCAGCCGTATTTTGGTACAGTTTAAAAAGGTATCTTTAATAAAAAAAGTATACAAATATGATCTAATGCCATTAATTATTTGAAAATCTATTAAAGAAATGGAGAGTTTGAAGAAAGATCCTTTCATGGAGGTACTTTCTTATCAAATAAATTACTTTAGCATTGCATTAAAAAATCCCTGAATTTAAATTTACAGCTTGCCCTTTACTTTATGGACATAAATGGAGTTGGCATATAACTCAATATTAAACTACCTATCCCAAAATCTAATATTTTTGCAATATTTTCTGTAGTCTCGACCCAATGGATCTGTTCTAAAGCTCAATTCAGAGCCAAGCCATGTACGCTTAATAAGGAAGAATAATCAGATATCCTTAAAAAAATCATAAATCATATCAATTAAATCATTAAAGTTTAAATAATCGGAAATAAAGATTTTTTAAAAGAAATGGGCTCGAACTTTATTAAATTAGAAATGTTTTACGAGATATAGGAAGCGTTTTTACCAAGTTCCAAGAATATTCAATTGGAAAAAGTCTGAATTTTTGCCAATTTTGACTATTATTGATAGGATATGTTCAAGGAAATGGCCAAGTCAGAATTTTTCTTGGAAAGTGTCCTTGCTCCTGAGTCCTGACCTCTACAAAACTTTATTCCTTATGCATCCTTTTTTCCACGATTTGAGTAAATCTTTAAAATATTCAAAATGAGGTGGATTTTGCCTTTTCTCGTCCTTTCCTTTGCGTGCCTGGTAAGTTAACTGACTTTTTATTAAGAAAATCCAGATATGGGTTTGAAAGCTTCATTATTATCCATATTAGGCACATTCTGGTCCAGTCTCGAGGGTAAAACGAGATGAGGCAGGGTCCGAGCCTGCTCCAGGTTTCTATAAATGACTTGCAAAACCTGATATTATTAAACTGGGTATCTTTAGATGCATCCCAACCAGCCCCAGAACCTCCAGCGGTTCAAGAAATGCCAGCTCAAGAGCAAGTAGCCATTGAGGAACCTCCAGCCCAGGAAGAGCAACCTACTGCCCAAGAAAATGTCCAAGCTGCGGATGTTCCAGTAGTCCAGGAACAACCCCAAGAACACGCTACAGAAGAGCAATCACGCCAAGAACAGACTCCTGTGGAGCAAGCTCACGAAGAACAAATAACCCAAGATCAGGCGTCGGAAATCCAACCCGAAATCCAGGAGGAACACAATGAGCAACCGGAAGAACATGAGGAAAATTTGCAGCAATCTTCCGAATCAGATGAATCTAATCTTATCCCATTGGATTCTGATGATAAAGAAACTGAGGCACCTTATGGTTAATGCCTAATTTGATTCTTGCTTTCCAAAAATAATGAGTCAAATTTTAAAATACTTTGTAGTTGAAGACGCCACCCCAGAATCAGAAGAAGTGGAAGAGCAAGATACTCCAAATCCAGAAGGTTATGAAGCTGAAATAGAAGAGCCATCCCAAGATATCGGTGGTATTACTATTTGTCAATCTATATTAATATTTAATATTACAGATATTTTACCCAATTATATGGTATCCGGACTCCACTGCGAAAACCATTATTGCGAAATCCTTACTACTTATGATCCAATGGACCTAACTTGACCTCATTTGATCTGAGGTCAAGTGGGGTCAAGTTAGGTCAAGTTAGGTCCATTGGATCATAAGTAGTAAGGTTTTCGCAGTCGTTTCGCAGTAATGGTTTTCGCAGTGGGGTCCTACACCCAATTATATCTGTATATGCAATTTTAGATTATGAACCCGTGCTTTCTCCGATGGAGGATTGTAAGTAACTGTAAAGAGATGATATTTGGGTTCTAGAATTTTTAATACATATTTTTTTTATTTTGATAGTTAATGCAGAAGAATATTCATCAGCCGAAGAAGAGCCACACCATATTGAGAATGGTAAAAAAGTTTAAGAATAAAATTCTAAAAGAATAATTTTTATTTTAATTATTTTAAAAATCATCCAAACGTTCACAGAGGAAGAATTCGGTAAAGATCAATCCAATTTATTGATATTTTACAAATTACAAATTTTAAAGATCCATTCGCGGAAACTTGGGACGGAGTCGATAAGCTCTTTGAGAGAACTTATGATAATATCAATATTGCTTAAAAATTTAAATATTTTGGACATAAAAGTAAATAAAAGTTTAAGCAAATTTTAGCTACTATTGAATTTTGTGGGCATTTATCCATCCTTCAAATGACGAAACCCTCGTGTATACTCCTGGATAATCTTCAGAGCAAATTATATATTTAATTTTAAAAATTAGATTCAAGAAAATATAAACTTAATATTTTAAAAATCGAAACCTTTTCTTGCACACCCTTTCCCCCAAGAAGTTATTCCAGCCACATATGTTTCTCCATCCATTTTAATGCACAAAGGTCCGCCAGAATCTCTATAATTATATAAAAAGATTTTTTTTACTAATACAATAAATATCCTTTACTTATTTTTTTAAAAAATGCTTCGCTTATTTTCGGTATAGGGGCCCCTCACGAAACTGCACAAATGATACATCAATCGAAAGAGGAGGTCGAGGGGAGGTCAATGGCACAATTATTTTTTGGGGGAGGAGCCTGTGGGCGGAGTTATGACCATCCAAAATTTTTTTAAATTTTGCACTTTTTGCAATATTCACCAGGAATTGGGTAATTCCTAACTTTTGAACATACATTTAAACTAATTAGGCCACGAGGAGTCCGAATATGTAATTAGTTTTTGGCTGCGACCACCGACGTTGGAGTTATGACAATTTTCAATTTTTTTAAAAATTTGAGATTTTTTACAATATATTCTTGTCGTATGGGCATATAGGGGTCAAGGGATCGGCTTGGGCCACACCCGGACGACGGAGAACACTCCCCCGAAGGGGGAGTGGTCGGAGGAGGTAGGGGGTGACCCAAGCCGCCCTGCGGGGCATATATAGGGGTCAAGGGATCGGCTTGGGTCACACCCGGACGACGGAGAACACTCCCCAAAGGGGGAGTGGTCGGAGGAGGTAGGGGGTGACCCAAGCCGCCCTGCGGGGCATATATAGGGGTCAAAAGAGCAAAATAAACTTCATAAATTACGGATGTTAAGGATTTCCCTATCTTTTCACAGGCCATAACTTTTGACAGGGTAGTCGCCGCCAAAAACTAATTACATATTCGAACTCCCCGTGACCTAATTAGTCTAATAAATGTGTGTTCAAAAGCTAGGATTTACCTAATTTGTGGTGAATATCATAAAAAGTGCAAAATTTTAAAAAAATTAGAAACTTATCATAACTCCAACGTCGGTGGTAACAACCAAAAACTAATTACATATTCGGACTCCCCGTGGCCTAATTAGTCTAGATGTGTGTTCAAAAGCTAGGATTTACCTAATTTGTGGTTAATATCGTAAAAATTCAAAATTTTAAAAAAATTTTAAATGGTCATAACTTTTATACCAAGTGTTTCCCCCAAAAAATAATTGTGCCATTGACCTCCCCTCGACCTCCTCTTTCGATTGATATATAATTTGTGTAGTTTCGTGAGGGGCCCCTATACCGAAAATGTTCCAAATGCTTACCCTTGACATGTATCTTTAAATGAATATAAAAATCACAAAATTATATTGTATTTAAGATGCATATATTTTAATATTTTTTTACCTTTCCCACCCTCAGAAAGCCCAGCGCAAATATTGCTTTGAAATGATCATAAATTATTCAAGTTTAATTTGAACAATTTAATCCAATAAAAAGATTTTAAATTGAAATAAACCTATCAAATATCTTTGATTCCCCATATGCCTTTTGGCACTCTTTGTTTGAGATTACTGGTACTTCAGCGTATAGTAAATCAGATGAAACTTCGCCACCTTCGCTTGTTGTACCTGCATTTTAATAAATATTGAATATTAAGTTATTTACGAATAAAGTTTGAATTTGGCAATAAAAAATATCAAAATATATTTTTACCCCATCCAGTTATCTATTAAAAGTAAATATCGTAAATTAATTGGGATTTACCATACTTTAAAATATTTTTTACGATTGTCATCAAAATGGATTCCAACGCCAATTTTTGAGTTGCAATTGCAACCGACTGTGTATTTTCGTCAAATACAAAATCTTCCTTTGTCTAGAAAGAAGCATTTAAAAAAAAATTTGTCCATATCATACGATATAATTTATGTAGTAATCTAAAATTTACAAATATCAGAGCAATATCATTCTTCATTGAATCTTTATCATATTTCTCGTGAACAAGTGTACTTTTGACACTTTTGACATTCTTTTGTCCAGGGTTCAAATTCAAGGTTGATAATCCCCCGTGGTAAATGACAAATTTATCAGCGGGTGTTCCTTTACGAGATATCAATTTAAATAATCTTTTTCGATAAAAAGGATTATAATACTTACCCATGCAATGTGCGGCTGTAAGGACTACATTTTTCTAAGTAGATACATATAAAAACTACGTAGTAAATACTCGAAATAACCAAAAAATTATAGTAAATTATTATTAAATTAATACCCCAATGATGCTTCCTCCGCAAAATAATCTCAATGCTCCTGAACTCGACTTTTTCATAAGTCCTACTTGGTACCCAAATTGCCCTCTCTTAGCTTGGGTTCCTCCAACAATCAACTTATCTTCCGAAGCTTCTGTAGAGTTCCGATATCCCAAAATCCTAGATTCCCCTTTAATTTATTGTAAAATTTATTATGCATTTTTATAAGCAATTCTGTAATCTGTATGCGATCGTTTACCATTTTGTATTAGAAGAATGATGGAATATAGCGCTAAAATAAATTCCTTATTAAAATTCATTGCGACGAAATATTTATTTCGATAAAAATATACAATATATGAGAAGAAAAATATTATAAAGCGAGAATTTGAGCCCACAATTTCCCCTTGAAGTTCTTTTAATAGACGGGCAATAAAACTTTTTTAAGGTTCACAAAGGTACTTTTTTGTGCTTTATTGGGTTTATTAGACCGGCTAAAAGCCTTGTGGTAAAAATAGAGCAAAAAATGTTAAATAAATTCCAGTTTTAAGTTTTTAAAAATACATACTAGTATTAGGTATTTCAATATTTTTATTGCATACGAAATTTTATCTAAACTTATTTGAGGTTTTATAGTAATTTTAATATTGTGCGTTACTCTATCATATGTATATTGTATCTACTTATTAAATATCATCAGGTGCGTTTGGGAACATGTCAATGGGGGCTTCGGAAATAAATTTATCCCATTCATTCCCTGTTTCAGGGTCCAGTTCCCTCACATTAAAGCAATCAATAGCTGATGGAAGATCAGATGGATTGACCGAGTCCCTACCAATATAAAAAATTAAATTTATAATCCTGACTCCAGATTTATTTTAATATAATATCACCTTTCGCCAAGCAGATATTCCTCAGCGTGCAACCAAGCTTCACCAATCATACTTTCTCTGTCCATAACATTTATAACTTCTTGTTGAGACCTCGGTTTTCGGGTGGCAACAGTTCTCTCATCTTTATCCGGTCCACTGTTGGAGTAATGGA
>JAAZTK010002012.1:0-12261 GCA_036507255.1 Megalothorax incertus
CATGTTTTAATTATTTTACCAAGATGTCCCAAAGGCCCTTTATACCCTTTATGTATTTGTTGATCTTAAAAATTACTAATTAGTAATTAGTAATTACAATATTTTTAATAGTAAAATATTTAGCATTCAAATTCTTACCCAAACTCTTTCCAATTCTCTCGCTTGTGGTATGAATAACATCTCTAATATAAATATTAAAATAGTAATTAGAACTTCAAAATTAAAAAAAATCATACACAAAACGAGCATCATCCCTATAAAAAAATTAAAAAAATTGCATATATGAAATATATAAAATTAAATGATCCTACTCATCCAGCCTGTATTTTGGATCGGAAAATGTAGAGTTATTCTCATATAACATATGAGGAGGGTCAAGTCCTTTTTTTAAATAACCTGTTTTAATATGCAAAATTTTAAATATAATTTCTTTAAAGACTTACCTACCGGAAATCCGACCAACTTTTGTTTTTGCAAGGAAAATATATTCAGATCCGATTATTCCTGCGACATGGGCTCCTAATCCAAATCCAATCTAATTTTAAAATATAGCCACTAATTAATTTTTAAAATTGAAAAAAAAATCATAGAATTTGAATTCAAATTTTTCCTAACCAGATGAATTTGTCGAGGACGAATTAATTTTAATTTGGACATATTATAGATTACATGTGCCGCATGTTGACCGGCAAATATTGAATTTTCTACAGCTTCATCGTACCTAAAATAAATATTTCTTTAAAAATTTATATTTTAACCTAAAAATAATCCAACCAAGGGCCGCGTGAATATTCACTCCAATCCATACAAACCACATTCGCAGGTGGATCAAAATAGTCCAAAAATCCTTGCAATTTAAATATATTTATTTAAACAGTTCCAAAAACATTAATTATATAAATAATAATATATACATATATTAATTCTTACCATGAGCAAGATTAATTGGAAATGAATTGAATGCATTTGCTGCAAAACCGTGTATTAAAAATATCAATTTGTGTCCACGTATAAAACTCGATGATCCTTTCCCTAATTGGGCCATTGTTTCATGTTCAATCGTCTCCATTTTTGAAGGTTCCAAATTATCGAGCGTATTTATATAGAATTTTATAGTCTCAGGTCTAGGTGGGTCCCTTTTTCGCAATTGCCGATAAAATTTACTTAATTCTGCCCCCAAATCCTCCGTTAATCGAGGAATATATAAAAATTTTAGGAGTTCTCCCAGGTCAGAATCGAGGCTAGTTCGAGCAAAACGAGGATTGTAAAAAAGTAGAAATAAAAACATGATCAGAATTTTAATCATGAATTTTTAAATTTATTTTTACACATATCACAAAAATATAAAACTTATATTTGGCGATAAAATATCTTACTATTCCATTTTTTCAATTATTTACAATTTATATATTATTTTATTTATTTATTTAGAATATGCAATTAATCTGCAATTGTTCTAAAATTTTATTTGTTGTATTGTTATTTTGAAATATTTATAATTATTGTTTAAATTAGTTCAAATTTAAAATTATCTAATTATTAATATCGTCAACTGCCTCCTTTAGTGAAAGATAATTACTCAAAACACTATCAATCAAAAATATAATAATTGGGTAATCAATAATTCCCATTGTTCCAAAATGTATCCCAAATTTGGCTAAAGATTGGGCTCTTTTTTCTTGAATATTTGAACCTGAACTCAATTTTTTAATAATTTTGACAAAATTCTCAGATTTCCTAAAAATACCTGAAAATATGGAATAGAAAACAATTATGTTAAAAAATATTGTTGAACTTCCTCCAATAAAAACTCCGAAATAAACAACAGGGTTAATTTTATCCACTAAATGAAATAGCCCATAAAGACTATTAACACCAAAAATTGTGGATATAAACTGAAATAAAAATATTTCATTTTGAGAGGCTTGAACAAAAATTCTATTTATAATTTCAATTGTTTGATAAATCCAAATACGGAGTTCAAATGAGATATTAGAGGTATTTGAAATGAAATCAAGGACAAAACTTTGAAAATATACATATTCACAAATACAAATAGATGTCAGGATAAGATAGCTTACAGTAATGCTCAGAATATAGAATTCCAATGGGAGAAACAATAAAATTAAAATTGGGGAAGGTTTAGGTAGAAGACTAATAAAATAATGGGGATGAGAATAATTCACTAAAAAATAAAATACGAGTGAAATTTGGACAAGGATTACATTAATTTCAAAAGATATTAGAAAAAGTTTGGGAATGTAGAATTTCCAATATGATTTTAGTTCAGAAAACCCTAAAAATATTCAAATAATTAGAAATTTAATAAAAAAAATTTTAAAACTTACAATATTTATTTCCTAAAATATTTGTAATTTGTTTATGAATAAATATCCCTTCATCTAAATATTTAAACATGTGAAATTGAAAGATGAGGATCATAGAAGGGCATAAAATAAATAAAATATGAATGATGAAGGGCGAAGATATTCCATAAATATCAAAACTGGATTTTAAACGAAGAATCCGGAATATTATATAAAATAAATTAAGAAAAATTCCAAAAGAACTAATTTTGAATTTTAGAGATTTTTGGGGGAGTAGCTCAAATTGAATACTTTCGTGGATTTCTTTATTGATAATAAAAGGGATTGTTGAGAGTTTATTTGAGGTTGCCAAAAATAATTTAGATATTTTTATTCCAAATTTTTCAGTATTATATTCGATTATTTCTTTGAGATTAAGTTGGGAAGCGTAAGCAAAAAATGCTAAAAATATTTCACTAAATATATTAGTTTTAATTTTTGTTGTCGCCATTTTTTTCAAAATAATAGGATATTATAATGTTTTAGGATTTGATTTATGAGTAATTTATAAAATTTTATATAATAAAATTCAATACAATATAATTTATGATTCCGTTAAATCAAAATTTTATTTATACAAGGACACGAGACGCAAATAAATTATCTTTGGATAATTGTCTATTATATGAAATATAATATCAGTAATTGCCTATTTATTAACTATTTAATTTAATTTCATATTTTGAAATGTTGGGATTAATTAATAAATATAATATTAAATTAATAAATCAAATAAGTTAAATAAACTTTTGTAATTTAATGAATATTGTAAGATATGCAAACAATATATTTTAGACTATGTATTAAAATAATTGGGGATGATTAAATATTATTATCTCTATATATACCCATACAATAGTAAATTTAATTTATATC
This sequence comes from Megalothorax incertus, assembly GCA_036507255.1. Lineage (NCBI taxonomy): Eukaryota > Metazoa > Arthropoda > Collembola > Neelipleona > Neelidae > Megalothorax > Megalothorax incertus. The sequence continues at coordinate 3,243 of JAAZTK010002012.1, forward strand.
GCATAATTATATTATTAAATTCACAACTAAAATGAATAATTAAAATTTGAAATCTTTAGCAATCCAAGCATTTAATGATAGATAATTTGTTAGTATTAAATCAAGGGAGAAAAAGATTAGGGGGAAATCAATATTTCCTGTAATCCCAAATTGTACCCCAAATGGGTTCAAGGATAGGAAATCTCTTCGAAATGCATCATATTTTTTGCCATTCTCACAAATTGCTTTTGATTTTCGAAGAATCCTTGCAAAAATTGAAAAAAAGAAAACAATATAAAAATATATGACAAAAGTTGAGCCTACAAATACCCCAAAATAAAAAATAAGATTAATTTTATTTCCTAAATGAAATAGACCGAAAGTGGTAATGACACCAAATATGGTGACTACGCCATGAAATTGAAAAATTAGATTTCTCATAATTGAATTAAAAATTCCGTTTAAAATTGATAAAATTCTAAATAATTTTAATTGGGATTTAAATCCCAGGTTTGGAATTAGTGATAAGAAATGGATTTGAAAATATATATATTCTAAGACTAGAATGCACATTAAGAAAAAATAATCAGTTGCAACGCAAATTGTATAGAATTCAAATGGGGCAAATAAAATTAAAATCCAATTTTGGGAGGATTTGGGAAAAATTGAATTAAAATAAAATGGGAAATGAGGATTGCATATGAAATAAGCAGTTAGAGCAATTTTTACTAAAATTAGGTTGATGCCATAATATATGGAAAAGATCCGTGTGACTAAATAATGCCAGCTCGTTTTTGATTTAGCGCCCCCTTTCAAAAATATTAATTATTTTTTTGCATTTTTTAATAAGTATTTTTTAAAAATCTTACATTGGGAATTATTTAAAATGACCCGAATTTGTTGATGTAAATAAATAAATTGATCAAGATTCTTAAAAAAATAAAATTGTATTTGAAGGATATTTATATGTGCAGCAATATAAATTATATGAATAATTAATTCCGAAGAAATGCTGAATTTCGAATTAAATATGCTCCAAATTCGAAAGATTCTAAATAGAGTGTAAAAAGCATTTAATATAAACGCAAAACAACTAATTTTGAATTTCATATTTGATTTTGAAATATTCTCAATTTGAAGAATCATCCTGAGCTTTGGGTGATTGCAAAAGAGGGGGCTGATGGCCTGGAATATTACATGAAAAATCCTAGGGATCTTTCGCATTTGAATCATCCCATTCACAAAACTACGAAGAATTAAATTTTGCAAAAAGTTTGATATTTGAGTATTTTTTGGGTTTAGGTATTATGTTGTGGATATCTATATTTACCTAATAAAAAATATTTTTAATTTGGAAAAATTCTAATTTTCAGAAAAGTACCTAATATAAAGCATATAGGGTTTAATATGATATATTTGAATACAATTTATTAGCTTTGAAATACCTATTATCGGGTATATAAAATTGTAAAAATTTAATTTAATTTACAATATTAATTAAAGATTAATATAATACCGTTAAATATTTTAAATCTTTTTATAATGTTGCACCAATTTTTTCAATTTCTTTCAGTACATAAAGTAGGTCTTCCCGAGTAGTTCCAGAATTAAAAGTAATTAATTTAAATTGATAAGGGACATCAGAAGAGGGTCTTTGTGTAACGATTGGGGCTACACCACTCGTAAGTAATCTTCCTTGTAATTTAAATGAAATATCTTGCATTTCTTCCATAAATTGTGGGTCTGTATAATTAGTGAAATGACGAAGGCGTTTTGGAATGTACATAAATAGGATATTTGTCATTTGAAATTTTGGTAAAAGGAGCTTGAATCCCTCCCTCTCTCGGATAGTCTTTTCAAGCCATTTAGCATTCCCCATTGTGTAATTTATGTGTTTAGTAAATCCATCAGTTCCCTGTAAAAATATGAAAAGTTTGGGTTAAAGTAAAGCATTCGGGCGAGATATGCCATTTGATTAACATAGGATTTGGTTCCGCAGGATATAGGTTCATGTCAAATGGCATATTTTTCTAATGGGGCCACGTCTGCTTTACTTTAACCAAAAATTGTATTAAATATTTTTTAAAAAATTACCATTGCTTTCCACATTGTAAAAAATTTAAAAGCACGTGCCCTTCGAACCCTCTCCAAATGAATACTTCCATAATTCCAAGTTGAAGGATAAAGTGTGTTAACAGTTGAGAATTTTGGCTCAAAAACTTGATGAATTGAATGGAGAAATCGCTCTTGAAACATTGATCCATCTTTAATTGTCATTACGCTCAGGAGATGTGTTGCACCAAAATATTTTGCGGGATTAAAGGAGAAAGAATCAGCTCTAAAAATATTATTTAAGAATAAAAATATTAGGACTATATACCAATATACCTTTCAACGCCTTTCATTAGGGCACGAATATTTGGATCATCAGAAAGAATTAAAGATCCGCCATATGCTCCATCCACCTATATTTAATAAATTGAACCATTAAATTAAATAAAATTATAAAAAAAACGTCCACGTGGAACCAAATATCAAATTCTCGGCCTAAGATTTTTTAAAGTTTTTTAGATTAATTTTAAAAAATGTCAAATTAATTATATTTCATTTTACAAATATCTGCAATAGTATCTAAAGGATCTTGAGCTCCAAGAACAGTTGTTCCTGAAATTTATATTTATTTTGTATTTAGGTATATTTAGGAAAAAATGGACTTACCAAATGTTGCTCCAACATATAGAGGTTGAAATCCATTTTCAATATCCCGTTTTATTGTTTCACGTAATTCTGTGGCATTCATACAGCCATTCGCGTCAGTTCCAATTGGAACACCATTCTTTGAGCCCATACCTTAGAAGACATTAAAATTTTACTTTGTATGATTTAAAAATCTCGTTTTATAAAAATATTTAAAATGAATTTTTAAAAATAAATTTTTAAAATGTAATAAAATATTTTCAATTCATGAATTATAAACTAATTAAATTTAGGCATTCCCCCTGCAGGCAAAATCGACTGTTTTATGAACATAAATATGCAATGGGTTTCCCAAAATCAAGCCAAAAATTGTTATTTTTCTTAAAAAAATTACAAAAAATTTTAAGATTGAAAAAAGAATTATTTAAATTTTCCAAAGTTTAAAACTATAAAAAGCCTTATATTCCCCATATTTTCTTTTTTTTTCGAAAATTTAGTCAAGAAATATGATTTTTACTGAAATTTTTCAAAAAATCATAAATTTTGTCAAATTTTTACGAAATACTTGATCAAAATATGCCAAAAAAAGTCCCCTAAATTTGTCTTAAACTGTACAAATTCAATTTTTATGAAAATTTGAATTTGAAAAAAAATATCCATATATTAAACTTATGGCCAAAACTTCTGAATTGGCGATCTCTAATAATTATATTTGCTTCATACCCTGAAAGGTGGCGCCCTTCTGGAACGAATAATGTGCCCCTTTTGAGAAATAAATCCTGAAATATTTCCCATAAGTAAGGATCCCACTTCCAGTAAGTTCTGGATATTTGACTTCAAGTGCTAACGGCATCGCCAGAAGCAAAGAAATACTGCCACCTAGCGGAAATATGACACGAGCATTTGGCCATCCAATTTTTTTCGCAACAGCTCTTGACGTCATCTTCTCCGCAAGTACAAGGACTGGATTATCTTCAAATTCAGATTGCGGAGATGGCACAGCACCGACAACTAAATCCGCCATCATTGTATATGGATTTGATCCGGTAAGGACTTGATAAAGATAACGAGGATGTCCCAAATGACCAGAATATTCAATCGTTTTGTTAATAATATCCAGAACAGTGTCAAATCCTTTATGTTTAAAATCAATCAGTGATTCAGAGCCCAGGGAAAAATCAATGATTTTTTTCAATTCATGTGGATATTTCCATTTGAGAGCGGGTTGAGTCCGTTTATCTTGAAAAAATATAGCATGATCCAGGATTAATTTAATTGCAGCTTCAAAAAATGGTTTATGGAGTGATTCTACGGCTGGAGATGTATATTCTGGGTAGGTCGATGGTGGATCTGGTGGTGGATTTTTAACGCATTTATCATCTGGATCATTCTCAAGAATAGCACCACAATTCTCAATAGAATCGAATATATAGGTTATATCATCGTGGGTTAGAGTGGATTTTGTGAGGACCATTGAAAAGAAATTTGGTTCTTTAAATGTCTGAATATAATGGGATACGGTTAGATGGAGGATCCCGCCAGTAATTAATTTATTCCGAAGATTGTTCGTGAACTATTGTGATTTTTGGGGGCAGAATTTAGTTTATTATCTTATTTTAATTAGATGAATCGAACCTTGTTGATTGAATCGAGAAATTCCGGTGATCTCATCGTCATTTTGGATTTATTTCGAAGGCTTGGTGGGTAATAAATGAAATGGATATCAGGCATTTCAAATTTTGCGAGCATTGGCTTATATCCTGGCCTTCGAGCCATTTCTGCCATTGCAAAGTCCAAATTCCCGTATATATGCTCGATATGTTTTGCCATGTTATCTGTACCCTATAAGAATTTTGCGATTTAGGGTTATTTTGAATTTATTTATATTGTAAATAACTAGGGCGTTAAGCCCGGATTTTTTAAAGCGATATTCAATCGAAAAACCCATTTCTTGACCTTTATAATGAACCCTCTCACGCGCAATTAGGATAAATATTGCGAAAAATATTTAAAATTGCGGGAAAAATTTAAGATGACCTCGTAAAGGTCAAGTGAACTTTTTACGATGATAATCTTATGCCATTGAATAGCCCTGGTCAAGAAGTACCGGATAGAATTGTATTCGGATTTTTTGGACTACTTTTGGCCATGTGACATAGGCCAGGTCAACCGGATGTCAAATTTTCGGGGTACGAAATAAGACTTAACATACTCTGAATTATTCTACATTTTTTGGTACTATTTTTATGAATTTTTAAGCTTTTGCTTTGGAGGAGTTTGTTAAAATACGTACCAACGATAAACTCTATATAATATTGATATTTTATACCTTTGCTTTCCAAAATAGCCAGAGTTTATAGGCGTTAGGTTGACGACTTGTTTGGAAACTTTTATCTCCCAAATCCAATTCCGTTGGGTTCAGGGTTGTGGTTTTATATACATATCCCGAGCTTTTAACGCCATACATTTTAGCACAAAGACCCTCAATTGGGGAAAGGAAATAATAATTTGTTGCTGTTAGTCCAAACATGAAATTTGGGCTTATTCCAATTGAATCCGCCCTATATTTTTCAAAAGTTAAATTAAATGAAATTTTATTAAAAAAATACAACCTTTCAATTCCTTTTAAAGCTTTTCGTCTTTTTTGTGAAAAAAGTAAACTCCCTCCGTGGGTGGCATCCACGTGATACCACATTTTATTTAATTTGGCAAAATCTGCCAATTCATCTAGAGGGTCTATAATTCCAAGTGGTTCAGATCCTAAAAATTTTAAAGTTCAAAATATTGTAAAATAAAATTCATTTGAGAAATTTTTAAAAAGCGACACCTGCTGTCCCAACCAAAAGTAGTGGGAAGAAATCATCGTCCAAAGAACTTTCGAGTGCCCTTTTCAAGTCTGGAATTAACATCCTACCCGTTTCCGGATCCGCTTTTACACGGAATACAGATTCTTGAGATAAACCTTTGCAAAATTTATTGAAAAAAAATTATTGTGTAAAAAAATTAAAACTAAAATTAAATTAAAACTAAAATTATTGTGGGTAAAATTATTGAAGAATATTTTTTTAAATTTAAAAATAAAATAATTAGGATTTCAATACTTGAAAATGCATTAAAATTTATTGCCTATTTTATACGTAGTTAAATTTTATGCACATGAAAATATCTTATATAATATCGGCAAATTGCATAAAATTATTATAAAAATGAAAATAAATTTCACAAAAACACCGCCAAGAAAAATTGATTTTTTGTTGAAAAATTACAAAAAAATAAGAATTTTATTTGCTGGGGAATTTATGAATTATGAGTGCGATGTCTTAAAGTGTTTTTATACCCATTTCCACAATTTTTCAGAAATTTTGTTAAAATTTGTTAGGAAATATGTTTAATTTGCCCAAAAATCCTATCAATTTTTTGGGAAAATACACATATATTATATTACATATTCGCATAAAAATGCATATATGCAAAAATAAAATTTTGGTTAAAATTGCATAAAAATATAATTTAAATTTTTTGAAGTTTTTTTGGGAAATGGTCAAAAAGATCAAAATGCATGAATTGGTGAATGAATAATAAATATTAAATTTTACCCAATTAAACAATCTTACCTTGAATAATAGCAATATTCTCAAAAGTGGCATCCCCATGTTTCGAAATGAATATAGCTGGTCTTTTTCCAAATGGATCTAATCCATCCATACGGTAATTGGGTATTCCCATTTGAAGTGCTGCTTGAAGCGCGTAACCATTCGCATATGGCATTTCAACGCCGTCTCCTTTCCCATTTGGAAAACCTACCAGCTCAATAAGGCTTTGAATTAGTTGAAATTCTACAAGTGTAAAAACAGGTCCAAATATATAGGTAAGAATGGGTGCACTCAAAACAGTATGGATCCAATCCGCGACTAATCCAACAGGATCCAGGCTTCAAAAATTTATTTATTAAAAATATTTATTTTATTTAATATTATAAAACGTACCCAGATCCACTTCGTAGGGCCAGATTGAAAGGATGTGATGCTTTCGGAGCATATTCAATTGCTTTCTCAAAAATATCCAATAAATCATTATCCTCGTTTGGTTCTTTCCCAAGTGTCATATTCATTTCAAAATAGACATCAGGTTGGAAATCAAATGGGGATTTTGCACGGCCTTCTTTTTCATTGAAAAATATCCCTTTTTCAAGGAGGAGTTTAAACACGGATCGATAGAGATGTCCATGATGTTTTTCAGTTGGGGAATTTGCCCATCTTGGGGTATTACCCGGATTAGTAAAATAACCCTCGGTATAACAAATGAAGGAGAAGATTAATATAAATAAACGGGAAAAAATTAATTGATTCATTAGGAAGAGGATTTCCTAAAATTCTTCTTTAAAAATATATTTTCCTTATGCCTGGCATAAGGAACTTTCACTTTTTGTTGCTCAACTAGTCCCATAAGTGAAGAGAAATTTTATTTTTCTCGAGTATGTAATTAACCTTGTAAAGAATAAAAATTATAAATTGTTTATTATAATTTAATTTCAAAGGATATAAATTATAATATGCATAATATTCCAATATGAAAAATATTTAAATATTTAGAAATCGGTTCGAAACCATAAATTTTTACGGATAGAATTATTCTAGAAATATAAATTCCAATAAATCAAATATCACGACTCATTTTTGTTATTATATTTTGACTCGGAACAATAGATTATTTTAACATACAATAATATTTTTTTCTTTAATTTTAAACAAAAATATCCATAAATGTTAAATATTTTCTAGAGTTATAAAATATTTTTATTAAAAAATGTAATTTAATTTAATTTATGGATTTTCAATATATTGTAAATTGTTTGATAGTTTTAGTTAATATTTATTTTTTAATTTGCTTAAATAATTTAATTGATATAATTATTAATTATTAACCCTATTATTTTTATATGTTATAAAATATATGTTTAATTTTAATTTTTTCATTATTTTTAATAAAGCAATTAATCTTTCAGCTCAAAGTCTTAAAAATAAAATATATTTTCTATTAATTATCATAGTTTAATAATAATTTAATGTGGTATATCCATTTAATGCAAGTCTAATTTATTCGCTAATTTATTCGCTATTTTAGGTCAAAAACTAACTGATTTTATTTATCTTTTTAGCATTAAATATTTTTACATTTTTCAAAATTTTCAATTATAGTTTTATATTTAATTATATTCTTTTCGATTTAATAACTTTTTTTGGAATTCCCTGGTTTGCAAAATATTTTATTTACAGTTAATTTATTTTTATAATTTTTAATATATTGTAGATATGTAAATTAGGTTAAATTATTAATTTCGTTATAATATTTGCATAACTTGTGTTTCAACCTTTGTCAGTCTTTGTTAATAAAAAAATAGAAATATCAGATTTTTAAATTTTAATATTTATTTAATTGCTTTTATAAATTTATTAATTTTTCAAATTACTATAATTTTGTATTTATTTATATTTAATTAATATGGTAATTTAATCGTAAGCTTTTGATTATGAGAGTTTTCGAGAATTTTCTATAAAATAGTATTTTTAATAATTAAAAAACAATGTAACATATTATGTATAACAAATTTAATTTAATTATTTTATTTTATTGCAATTTTATTATATATATACATATATTTTTTTTAAAATAATGCAATAAATTTTATCTAATTAAATAACTAATATTACCAATATTATGGGTATTTTTTTTCTTTAAACAAATTTAAATAAACAGATTCGGTTTCCGATCAAATTCTTTACAATTAATAAAAATTTGTGTATTATGAATATTTCTATCAAAATCAACAATATCTTCAGATCCATACATAAGTTTCCCCAAATCCCTTAAATTCTTTTCAGCTTCATCCACATCTTTTTGATCTGCTCCGATTTTTTTCAAAAGCCGAACAACCCCAAACCAATAATTATAAGTTCGATCGGAGGGTGAGGCTTTGACCCTTTCCAAAATTGATATTTGTTGTCGAACAAGAGAAAGTGCATTTTTGTATTCTTTTTTATTAATTTCATTCATCGTCAAATTATTCAACCAATCAAGAAGATATACCGAAACTTCCGGATATTCCAAATTATCCAAATAATTCTCAACTTTTTTTATAATCTCCGGAACATCCTCATTTTCAACCCCTTCAATTTCAGTCTTAATTTCTTTAGCTTTAGATCTTGCCGAACAGAGGGCACAATTGCATCCGAATCGCGGAATATTTTCAGGATTATCAAAATAATATTTATAATTAATTGTAAGTTCATTTCCTTTGGGGATATCCCTTACAGCCCTTAAGAATATCCATCTCCCTTCAATC